>NW_019060809.1:69813-137672 GCF_000696155.1 Zootermopsis nevadensis | reverse complement strand
GCGAGTCTTTGGCAAAATTTGATGCACACTCTTTGTTCATGAAAATCTGCAATCGCAGGAGGGTCGGTGTAATGCACTACCAAAACGCCCATAACTAAGAAACAAATGCTAATTCGATGATGCCGGCTGGCACACTGATTCACTATGAATGTAGGCCGAACCCCTTAGCGGCAGAAGCTCGTACTACAGCCAGTTCGCCCTCTATTGACACAGTCTGGAAACTTTCTGATCACACCTTGTAGCATTGTTTGACACTAACCTGAAGAAACCCTTAAATGGAAAAGCTTTAACACACATAATTGGACTGGTAAATGCAGAAACTGAAGAACATTAAACAGGAACTTCACTGTATTCCTGTATTTACACATACTTTGCTGGAGATAGCACAATGTGGAAACTGCTGACAGGTAACATAATCAATACTACAGCCTCAAATGTTTCGCACTAGGAAAATCACACACAAAAAGTCACCATTTCATACTATACAAAATGAAGGATGCAGACATACGAATGATACAAAATGGAAATTACAAAACATTTTTCATTTCATGAAATAAGTTAAAACAAATCATAGAATGTTGAAATAAATGCCATATGGCCTTTGAAGTAGTGAGTTTTAGCTGCAGGATACACACATTAAAAAATAGGCTGCATCTCATTTTAACTGTCATGTCCTTTAAGAAGCTTATAATGGCGTATTTGATCAAAGAAAAGTATCTGTTCTTTATGGAACCCAAAGATAACCATGTTCACAAGAACAAGCTACTGTACCCTGTCCTAAGCCAGCTGAAATGATTCCACACTATAACATTCTGTGCCTCTAATTTATTTTGCACTTCCCATATATCCCATGTGTACTACAATCCAACATAGCTACAATATTACATCCCTTAAAGTAATGATGTTCACAAATACAAAAGAGTTTTGTTCCAAACATTACACACAGATTTCCAGAATAACTCTAAACACCTTATGTATATAATTTCTGTCTACAAACCAAACCGCTTGTATTTATTATTTGGAGGTACTACAGGGGTACATTGCATTAACTGGTTCCATGGATGTAAGCTCTGTCATCACTGAAATGTTTCATATTATTAAAAACTTTGTTCCTTATTTTATGAAACATGCTGGAAGTTCCAATTTTCTCTATTCATTTATGTACATTCATATAATTTGTATCACAAAAACATAAGAATATATATTTATTACATTAATATAAGTACTGTAAGGATAGAATTTAAAGCATATATGCTTTGTACAGTGTATAGTAAGTTCATTCATATGCTGCAATGAGCACCATCATGTACACACCAAACAACAAAGCTATAATTTCTTTAACAGACTGCCAGAATTTGGTGTCTGCTAAAAGCTCAGGAATCACAGATACTGTGGCAATGTAGATAAATCCTCCTGCAGTGAAAGGTAGAATCCATGTAGTTGCTACTTCACCTAGAATAAACAAAGCAGTATTTGACTTTAAATTACCTTTCATCAGCTCTGTGCAAGAGCTATGAGTTTAATCAGTAGATATATGTATTGAAAGAGTGCCAAGAAATATGGACATTAAAGAAAGTAGAGAGTGAAAGGGATTTTATAATGCATACATTGCATACAAATTTAAAATATCTAGTTCAAAGAATATGTGCATTGGGACATAATACTGTAATGTTTTTATTAACGTTCTGCTACACACCTATGCAGGCACTTGGGGGAGTGGAGGTATACCTCCTACTCTGTTTTGACCTAAGCAATAGATAGCGGTGTGTGGTCAGCATGATGCCGTAGCCACGCAATACTGTAATGTACCCTAGAAAAATTACATGAGGATGTCGGGTTGACTGAAATACCTCAGGACAGGGCTTAATATAGAGGTGGTGTTGAAAATGTAGCTTCCACAAAAAACAATCACATTTCACCCACACACAAGTGATTTTATGAGGATGGCAACTGAATAGAAATCATTCAAGATAGGCTCTCTGAATATGATGAACTACAATTCTAATGCTGACCTATGGCTGCTTTGAAACACCCTTAATGTATCTTATGGTATGCCACTTACCTTCCACCAGCAGAGAGACAGCTGTCCCAGTGAGAGCCCCTACTGCAGTACTGAGTTGTAGAAAAATGGCCTGAAATTTTTAAAGACGATTAGCTGAAATGTGTAGACAACTTCATGTTGATATTTTATACATCCCATTACTTTTTGTTAAGAAGCACTATTCATTACGTCTGGCCAGATTTGTTTCAATATGTTTGTTGCTCAGAATTTTAGAAACAGTATCCCCAGCACACCCATACTCTGGTGACAGAACATGTAGATCTTCTTAATGATGTGATGCATAATCCTTTGCCTCATGTACATGCATTTCCCCTTTCTATCTCTTCTCTTGTTGCAACTTGATAGAGAAACTGCTTTAGAGAGTCAACAGTAAATGCTTTTCAGTGTCAGCTCTTGTTCTTCATAGTTGAGTGAAATTTGGAACTAGCATTATAATGACCAAATGTAGGCTTAGTTATGCACTCTGCATTAGTATTGGAAGGGTGATACTGAGATATATTAAGTTATGTGATGTAAGTGGGAGAACATATTGTTCTTCACCTTCAGGATCTAGGTTTACTTGACAAAAGGTATGTGTGTCTGGTTTGTGAAGATATAGATGTTTGTAGTACATTTGGATGAGTGACATTTAAATGCAGGTCCATTTATGACAAGGAAGGCAACTGTAGCATTTGTTGGTGCATGAGCAAGGAAAAATTATTCCAGAGATGTAAACCAACCTTTGGGAAAGTCACTCTTTTGTCATGCTTATGGATACACTAGTTTTAAAGCCATTGTTATCAGCATGCATGGTTGTCAGTAGGTACAGCTTTATTGGGAGAGGAGAAGTGTGTGAAATCCTTCAACATCCAATCTCCAACTCAGGTAGTTGTCCATGGACACTTGAAAACTGATGAATAAATTATAAGAGTTCAAGAATATTCCAGTGATGTACATTTCATTAATTATTCCTTCATAACGTATATAGATTAGCACATTGATTTTATGAAACAGTATATTACAAAAGTTAAGATTTTGATCATATTTGCCTGCACAGACTTTGTACACATACAGTCAACCCCAACAAAAAAGCTGGCCTGAAATAACTTCAACCCAAACAGAAATTTCTAACTGCAGAGTCTGTGAAATTAAATCTTTGTCTTTGCTTCAGTATACCTTTCTCCTGTTGCAGCCAGACTGTATCAGTATTGCAAAATCACCAATTTCATGAGGCACTTCATGTAATAAGATAGTGATTGTTGTGATTATCCCGATATTCTTGCCAGCGAGATATGATGCACCTATGGCCAGACCATCAGTGAAGTTGTGCGTGAAGTCAGCAGCAAGATTCAGGTAACCAGACACCTTAATTTCTTCCTCTGTGGAAAAGAGAATAACAGGACTTTGTAATAGGACACCAAGTTTTCAGTGCTCATGCCAGACACACACACATATTGGTTAAGTTTAGAATAACAGTTGCAAACCCTTGATCATTGGAAGAATGGAGAGAAAATGGCATGATAAAATAGTAAAATCAAGATTCATCATAGCAGATAAAAGTAAAGTTATCCCACTATATGCCTTGTATAGCTCCTACTTATTCTTGACCTCAGTACTAGATGGGGGTGAGTGGTCAGCATCACGTCCTGGCCATGCTTTAACCCCGGAAAGGACCCCAGTACCAATTGGATAGGAGGCTGGGTGGTCCCCAGAACCAGTCTGGATGCAGAAACTAGAGGAAAAATCCTCTGCCCCCATCAGGGATTTAACTGTGGTCATCCAGTCTGTAGCCAGTCACTATACTGACTGAGCTACACCAGCTCTCATCATAGCAGATAGTCTTTAAAATTGAGACCACTAACAGTGAATGAATTGTTTTCTGGGTTGTAACATTGTGCTCTTGTAGGTTGTTTTTCAGTCATCTTTACAAATGTTAGATTTCAAATATCTATAATCTTCTTGGCTGTCACTTTCATCATTCATTTCTAAAATTTTGTAAATGCATAGTTTTCTGTAAATTGTAGTACATAATACAAACATTTAGATAATTTAAATTAAAAGTATGAAGGATAATGTGAACATTATATTTATACATGCAACTGTGCAGTATGTGATTTGGTGTAACATCATGTTGATTATGATTACTGATAAACACAGAACGAACATTTTGACATTCCAAGTCCACTGTGTTAATTCTGATATGAAGTTTATCTAGTATGTATCAGTCAAGTATATATGAAAGTAACTTAATCTCAGCACCTCATACCTTGATTTACTGTTGAGTTATCAGTGCCTTGTGTTACTTCCTTTTTCTTCCTCTCATTAACCTCACTTTCTTGTTCATCATCACTTTTCTTGCTTGACAAGCTTTCTTTTTTGGCTGACTCAGTTTCCTTTATGTCATGGTCATCATGCTGTGATGGCAAACCATGTGAGTGAGCACTGTGTGAATGACCACCCTTAACCAGTCTCACAAATTTCTCCACCATCAAAAATGCTATGATTCCAAAGAGAACCCAGAAACCAACTACCATATCATGCCCATGAGATTCACCCTCTCCATTTTCACCATGAGAGTGGGAGTGTGTTTTGGCATGTGTGTGAGGGGAGGAATGCTCAGACTCCTGTGAATGTGCTACCAATGCATGTGGAATCAAATGAAGAAATGCATCACCCAATAAACTGCCAGATGCAAAACTAAGAAGTATTTTCAGCAGTGGCTCCTTTTCTTTAGTATTGTCCAATGGCACTAAAAACAAAATAAAAAATGGGGCTGCACTGATAAGTACTGTAGATCCAATTGCTTGGGTCCACAAGGTAAACGTGTCCTTAACTTCTTTCCCACTACTAGCATGGCCTCTCTCATATTTTTGTGGTGGATCTGTGTTGGCTTCTTTGGAGTATTTAAATGATGGCGATTCGTAATGATCGTGTGAATGGCCATGGTGGTCAGATCCATGCCTATGATCATTATGACTCTGACTTTCACATAACAGAGGTAAATCTAAGAAAATCAATATTAATAGTATTCCTAAAACAACAGTTGCAATAAATGATTTAGAACTGACTGGTTCCATCGTCATTGCTGTCTGCCTATGGCAAATTATATGAATCGCATTCACATAAACTGTTAAATCACACACACTGTACTCAAACCTGAACAATTATACAGATTATACCGGTATGCCTTATGCTCTAGCAATACCTGACAGTATGTGATGTAACGTGTCTAGACTCGTCAACACGGATTACTACTTCCTCCAGTTAGATTCACAAATGCCTACATGCCTGCGTTCATACATGACTCAGTGTAATGAGTAGGTTATTATGACGACCGAAACATAATATTTTGATTGTAGTGTGCGTTATTTAAAATTTATTACAAACATTGTCAATTGAAAATTCTTATTGCTTGATTTTACACAGTTATACATTAAATCCAGCTCTTAATTTGTAACTAAGAGAAATAAGTTTTGAAGCGTTGGTATTTGAGCTATGATAAATAAGGCTTGTAATGTTGCACATTCTGGTTATCGTGGGAGAGAATTTATAACTAACTGTTGGCCAATCACATTGATATTCTGCTAAACCGTGATTTGAATGGATTTTTGAATTTCCCAGTGTCTGTTATACATCTTTCTTATGAAGTTGTTTTCAGGGTGTGCAGTACGTGCCATTGATCTTTAATTTTTTGGATTACTGATACTTGTGTTTAGATTACATCGTGTGCTTAGTTTGATCAGAATATGATCGTTAAATGTTGAGACAAAAGTTAACTTGTTCTGGATAATATGTAAGTTGCGTCGTTTAGCTTTCATATATTGTAAAAGTACTGTATATAATAAGGAAGATATATGTCCATGTGTATCAATTCAGTAGTTGTTTTTCTACATGTATTGCCATTTTATGATGATGTACAGGTTGAAACGTGTGGAGCTAGTGGAAAATACCTTCGAATATCCAAACATTGTGTTACCAGCCCTTCATTTAATATAAGTAAGGAGCTTAGAACATAGTAGAATAAACTGGCATTTATTTATACTTTCTGGATTTGTCATAGCTCAAACTAAGAATGTGGAACACAATATGAATACCTACACTTGATACAAATACAACACAGTTTTGAGATTCAGAGTCATGCCAATTAAAGTATGTTCTCATGTAAGCTGAAAAAGAATGAAGGGTGGTTTCAATTTTCAGGAGGGAAATGTACTTCTGAGCTTTTTATTGTATTTAATTTTTGTCTATTACAGATGATTAAACATTTAACACAATGAAAAGGTCTTTGCCTATATTTTCACAGATTGGAAATTCTGAGTTTACAAAGTAAGTTTACATGGATTTTTTTCTTACATATATCTAGTGTGTATTTTAGGGTTGTATATAATTGTACTTTCATTTCATTGTTTGTATGGATTATGCTGAATTTTTCTGTTTCTAGTGAATGTGGTACTCCAAATTGTGAAACATCCAGTATGACTGAGAAAAGCAATGTGAACAGGGGTAGCTTCAGCAATCAGAATGTCAGTGATTCTCCTATACATTTATCTTCAGATGGAGAGGGGTTCATAATCCACCAGCCACAAATTCCCATTTCTCGTGGTGGCACATTAATCCGATCCCAATCAATACCCTCTCTAAAATGTGGGAATGAAGATTTGCAAGGTGGGACTAAATTATCATTAGGTAGATCTGTAGGACCAGGGGACCAAACTCCTGTCACTCATTTATGTACATCACGTCAGAGTGGCAGTGGACAAATCCCATCAGGTGACCACTCTAAAACAAAACTCCCGTCTCAGAAACGGCTGTCTGATCATCATCATGGAACACGTTTAAAACGTTTCTTCAGTGAAGCAAATCTCCAAAAGGTATCAGCTACACCAGACTGCTTCAGTAAAGTTCACATGGAAACTCCAAGGAATAAGGTTGAGTCAGAAGATCTCCCAGTATTTCCAAGTGATGAAACTAGTCATCTCACAGTTGGTGTACGTGTAAGACCATTTAATATGCGAGAGCAGAATGACTTTGCTGTGGTAAATGTTGTAAGTGTGGATGGGAGCAAAATTAAGATGATGAGTGAATCTGGAACAACATATACCTTCATTTATGATTACTGCTTTTGGTCTTGTGATCCAGAGCACCCTCAATTTGCAAGTCAGGATGTGATCTTTAATACACTGGTCCAGCCACTTATAGACAAGGCCTTCCAAGGGTACAATGCTTGTCTGTTTGCATATGGCCAAACTGGCTCTGGAAAAAGTTACAGGTTTGTTCATTTTATAGACAGTTCATAATCTGTCTTTTAACAGTTGTGTTATTATTTGACAGTGGATCTTTCATAAGATCCATTGGTTTGTTGTTAATTTATGGTGTAAGTTGAAATTCTTCATTCCTTTCTTATGTTCTTATGTAGAAAATCTAGTGGAATTTTGTTATCTTTCACTTTGTGCATTTTCTATAAAGGTCAGTTATAGTGTATCTCTATCTTAAGATATATTATTAGGTAGAATTTACCTTAGGCATTTTTTTAATATGTAGTGTTGTACATATATGATACACATGCTAAACATCTGAATTCATGTAATGCATCTATTTTTGGCATGACCATATATACATAATCAGGTGACATCACCATTTAGGTTACTCATGGCAGTAAAGTGAAGTACTAAACTGGAGGAGACCCAATATGGAGAGAGGAGGGAATTAACACTTACAGTCCAGCGACCTCATAACTGGGGAAAAATCATTACTCAAGGGCTCTTTCCTTCAACCTGGCCTTCGGTGATATCACTCAGTAATCCATTTCTTCTCATAATATGTCCCAGCCAGTTGTTAGCTTTCCTTCGTGTAATCGCCTGCAGAATGTTTCTTTGCTCGTTGACTCTCCTCAATACTTCTTCGTTGGTCACTCGATCCGTCCACCTGATCTTCTCTATTCTTCTCCAACACCACATTTCAAAACTCTCCAGGTATTTCTGTTCCTTCTTCCTGAGTGTCCAAGTCTCTGCTCCATACAGCGCGACACTCCATACGTAACACTTCACTAGTTTCTTCTTCATCTCCAAGCCCAACTTGCTAGTGAGAAGTGTCCTCTTCTTGACGACAGCTGCCTTGGCCATGGCTATTCTTCCTTTTACCTCCTTGGTGCATAGAGCATCCGTCGTGATTATACTTCCCAAGTACTTGAAGTGCTCCACATTCTCCAGCTGTTGGTTTCCAACTACAACGTTCAATGGTTCTGCTCTCGGTGCTATCCTCATTACCTTTGATTTTTCAGTGTTGATTTCCATTCCATACTCTCTACCTGTTTCCACTAACTTGTCCATCATGTTCTGTAATTCCTCCTCTTCCTTCGCCAATACTACTAAGTCGTCTGCATATTTTACAAAACTGCTTTATTATGTATGTTCATTATAAGGGCATCCATTACAATTCTGATTGATACAGTTGTTCCAGATTGTTAGCTTTCCTGTTATACATATTACTGATTCAAACATTGAATCTATACCTTATACTCAAGTAACTAAGTAATTCCTTTAATAGACCTATTCTTCTATTTAGCACTGTTTCCATTTGATGCAGGTTGATGGGGAACCCTGTTTGCTTACAGAAACAATATATTCAGGTTCATCATGAAACCTGTTGTGACCATTTTGCCTTGTCTGCTCTGAGGAACCTTAGGGTTGAAGATTTCTGTCTTCTGGGTTGTTGCGCTGTGTAGTCTGGTCGATGTTAACCAAAGTTTCAGAGGTCATAGTGCCTCCGTCATCAGGGTGATGAATATCATTGCTCTGATGACGGAGGCAGTATGACCTCTGAAACATTGGTTAACATCGACCAGACTACATAGCGCAACAACCCAGAAATCTTCATACTCACCGCTGTGAAAACCTCAAATCTTATAACCTTAGGGTTCTTCAAAATATTGTTAGGGATTCTGTGAGATATTGTGGAATAAATAAATAAACATTTTGAAGTACTGCAGAATTTCCAAATATCCCTCAAAATATTGCAGGAATAGGTTCTGGATTTTAATAAAAGAGGATCCTGTGATCTCAGCAAAAGCAGTGAACTTCTTACTTTAGTTTTCAACTTATTACCTCTATGAACAAGCTTTCTCACATTTGACAGACATTAAATGCAAAGAAAGAAATCATCTGCTGTCTGTCAAGGAAGAACTGAATGTGTGTTTGTCAAAGATTTGGCCAATATTTTAGCATTTGTACAAAAATAAATAAAGCCCAAGTGTCACACTGAAAGTAAACCTTATATCGATTTTGGATGTGAACTTTATTTTCATATTTGAAAAGGAAAAAAACAGGAAGAATGCTTCAGTTTTCCCCCTTTTTTCTTGCAATGTAAGCTGACTATAGTAGCTCTTCACAAATAAATTTCTTAATAGTAATTTAGCAGTAATTGAATTATGCTACCTGCTATCAACTTTCTCTGTCCTGTAAACGTTTTCATAGGTAGGGTACCTCAGGATATGAATATATATTTTTGGGCTTCCTCCACAGAAAAAAAAGGTTGGGAAACATTGCTGTAGAGAATGGAATTCATTTGGGTACACCTTTAAAAAATAAGCAAACTTCAGTCTGAATACCACATTACATTATACATTTTATTTATTTATTCTATTCATTACATTTGTTTATAACAAGATATAATGTTAGATTCTTAAATCACCCAATTTAATAAACTAGTGGTACTCAATTAGTTATATCTCGTCTAGTTCACAAGGGTTAATTCAGGGTGTTTGCCACATATAATAACGAATGTGTAACTCTGATGTCTCAAACAATGGAAACAGCCAAACTTCATTGACCATTATGAAGTAGGTTTCTTTTAACTAGTTGTGAGGGAGTGATTTATAAAAATATGAAGTTAAGAAATACTGAGAAGGATAGTTTATGGTAATGCAATTTTCATAATTTTACTCTTCATGTCATATATATATATATATATATATATATTTGTATGTGCTGCCCTCAGACATATTTAAAATTAATACATAAAATTTTCTTTTGTAGTATGATGGGACTGGATATTGATATTGGGAACTCCATTGGGAATGAGGTTGGCATCATCCCTCGCTTTTGTTATGAGTTATTTGAGCGTATTGCTTCCCTAGAAGACTCAGATAGCAGTACAAGAAAGTCTACGTGCAATGTTGAAATCAGTTATTTTGAGATTTATAATGAGAAGATACATGATCTTCTAGGCGGATCATCTGATGGAAAACGTGCTCCACTAAAAGTGCGAGAACATCCAGTGTTTGGCCCCTATGTTGTGGATCTTTCTGTTCTTGGAGTTGCATCTTATGAAGATGTTCAGGTTGGTTTGAAAAGAACTTCATATTTAAGAAACATGAATCATGTATTTGAAGTAATTTGTAGTTGCTTCAGTATGTAAATAATGGGAATGTGTTATGGTTATATGTACTGGGTGGGAGACTAGGAGAGTCTAATATCAGAAAGTGTGGTTACTAGAGAAAATTACTGGGTACAATTATTTCTGTAACATTGCTACCTGCTTTTTGTGTGCAATATAACAACCTTCAGCTTAAAAGCATGCCTCACATTTTGAGACAGTATTTGTAGATAGACAACACCCTGTGAAATGCAAGGTAATTTTCAGTGTTTTGGTAGTTGCTGTTTTGACTTCATATTTTGGGGTAGGGGGCCGCAGAACTTTCTGTATCTGCAGTAGAAGATCCTTGCATTGCTGTCTGGGTGCATAAGATAATGTGCTACTACCTTGTGGGCCTATACTTCTTGTCACTGTTAGCTGAACTTTTTGACACATTACATTGAAAAGTCAAAGAAAATTATATTTTGTGGTTTCTTTTCAAGTCTCAGTGTCATCCACTTTATTTTGACTCAAAATACAGTATTTGTTGTATTATTATATTCATTGCGAGCATTGGTGAGTTGGTATGTATTGTCTCTTATAACTTGTGTTAGCAGTTTTTTCCCAAATAGTCTTTGTAACGTAGTCTGTTTTGTGGTTGTAGTAATAATGTTATTGGTATAGGGTTTTCATTGACAAACATGGAGGAGAAAATAAATTTTCTCAGAACTTTTCATTAATATTCATGGAAGAACCAGATTGTTTGGAAAAAATAATGACTGGTCTTCTGGTATTTATGTTTCCTGGTTTGTCTTCTCAGTAGAAGTCAGTGGAATTCAGTGTCTCCTATATTCATGACTCTTAACTTTATGAGAGTTGACTGATGGGGAAGCATTTAGAAAAATTTGCAATGGAATTAGGCCTGTTTTTAACATGAGACCCTCCTCTCTGAAGACCAAAGCTTTATGCCTACACTGCTATATTTTCTTAAAATTTAGGAAATTGAATGGGAATTCTACAATGCTTACCAGTTCTGGCTTTATAGTGATGATGAATAACAGTTTTCTGTTACGTTGATGAGTAAATTTGTTGCAGGGTTGGCTGACAGTTGGGAACAGTCAGAGAGCTACTGCAGCCACTGGTATGAATGAGAAGAGCTCTCGTTCTCATTCCATATTCAACATTATTCTCACACAAACAGAGGTAAATAACATGGTCATAGCATTTTGACTTTCCACAACTTCAAATCTAGAGTAAATACATGCAATAAAGCTGATGTAAAATCACACCAGCTGATGTTTTATATTACTGTTATGGCGCAACAGCTCCTCCTGAGAAAATAAGATATACTGTATTGATGTTAATACAGTCATTATTTCTGTGGGTTCTTGATCCAGCAAGTTCTTTCCCAATTCTCACATCCATTTTGAATTTATAGTTTTATGCTCCCACTGTACAAAATGCATGAAGTGAATGAATAATGGGGTGGTTAGCCATCTTTTTGTCTCCATGCTTCAGCTCCCAGAATGGATTTAAATACTCAGCCATATTTTTCCACTGTAGCATCTAATTTGCATGAAGATTAATTGAACCTCATACAATTTGTCAAAAATTGCTCATTTTACAAAAATGTTGATTTAATTACGCAGCTGAGAGGTTAACACTCCTTCATATTCAGAAGGTCCCAAGTTCAGATTTAAACTTGGAGACTGAGGTTTTTGTGGTTTTCCTCAGACCCTTTAGGCAAATGCCAAGATAGCAATAAAATAGTTTACACCTTTGAGCAGTTTTTTACTGTTAATTGGATTGTGGTTATTTGATTATCTTTGCCAACAACAGATTTGTGTTTGCAGAATACAAAATTGAGAAGAATGCATTTAGAAACTATACTCCAAATTGGAATATGCATTTCCTTTCTTGTTCTTATGAGAACTTAATTTTTCCCTTTCTTGTATAGGAGGAGCCTGCAGAGAGAGGGGAATTCCATAAGCACTGTCGCAGAAGTAAGATTAACTTGGTAGATTTGGCCGGTAGTGAACGATTGTCACACACTTGCAGCAGTGGAGACAGGTTGAAGGTAAGTAAATTATGACGATACTCAAGTTCAGAACTTCTTTGAGTTATATTTCATATGGTATGTGAAATCCAGTGAAGGCAGTGAAATGAGCTGTGTGAGCAGCTTAGTTCTCTGCTTGCTGAACCCCCAGGGTAGACGTTTCATGGCCCATGCCTGTGGGTTTGAATGTAAAATAAATATTCATATGAAATTCCAGATGCTATCACATGTCATAAGAGTATTTTGAATATTGCATGTAGACTGATGTAATTATCACCCATATTTACTTTATGCACAGGAAGGTGTCAGTATTAATGGTTCGTTGCTGTCTCTTGGGAAGGTAATTGCTGCCTTAGCTGATAATGCAAATGGCAAGAAGAAGAATTTTGTTCCATATCGGGATTCTATTCTCACCTGGCTGCTGAGGGTGAGTACATGATTTCTTTGTTAGACAAATAAGCCTGTTGGTGAATGAGGACCACTTACATTGTCTTTACTATGATCCAGAATTGATCTACCCTCATAACATGCACATGCAGTTTACATTGCGCACAATAACTTCCATATCTTTTTACTATATGAATGTATAATTTGTTTGAATCAGTCTAAATACGTTTCAAATATAGGAAATGAGAACAAATAAAGGGGTTGATGATCATTTTACTCCAAACAGCATGATGTAGAGGAAACTCATTATTTCTACCATTGAAGTTTTGTAACTCAAATAACATACACTGATGTTGATGTAGCAGAACAATAAAAAGTACTCTGGCCTATTTAGAGGTCAAGAAAGCTGCTCCCAAGATCAAGTCTTGAATTTCATTTAAACATGCATCTTATTAGCAGTATTAAAGCTGTGAAACATGGAAGTGTATTACCATGTGTCAGTATGACTGCTAGCTCTTACTTTCCTTTTCTGTTGGCCAGTTTTTGCAACTACTAAATATCAACATTTGTGTGACAAAATCGTGGAGGTAGCATGATGGAGAAGCAAAACTGGGTCGAAGGCATTTTATAAGAAAAAGCATGTGATACAAAAAGAAGACGTTTATTTTTATAAACTTTACAATAATACTGAATGTTCTACAGTGAGAATGCAATGCTTCATTAGAACATCTGATATTACAATCCCAAAAGTATAGCCCATGGCTTCTTTAAATGAACATTTTATGTATAATAAAGTATAAAAACAGTACAGAAAAGGTAAATTGTGAAATAATACTATCAAAATTATAGTAATTACACAGGTTACAATATTAGAAGCTGTGAATTGCTATCCTAAAGATTGAGATAATCTTAAATAAATAAATTTCTAATTTCTTGTTAATGTTCTATATAACATACCAGTTTTAAAGTACCAGAAGAATGACATCAAGTACATTTATTGTTTGTGGATTATATCACATCTCATTTGCTATCCTAATTTTGGTTTACTTAAGTTCACTATGTACTGAAGTACTCATTATTTACTGCAAGATACGAATTGGCATGCCAGGCATTTATAAAAATTATAATCTTATAAAATGGCAGAACATAATTATAAGTAATACATCATTTTAAAATGTTTCAAAATTCAATTAACTGGGAGCAACAATACAAATATAAATGGTCTTTGGTGAAATTAAGAGTAGAATACATTTGGGAAACACTTGTTTTGATTAAATTCAAGATGTATAAAACAATGATTTTGCCTGTTGTATTGTATGGTTATGAAACATGGTCTCTTACCTTGAAGGAAGAATGTAGATTACAAGTATTTGAAAACAAGATGCTAAGGAAGATATTTTGACCTAGGGAGGATGAAATAAGTGGGGAATTTAGAATATTACATAACTAGGAGCAGTGTGAATTGCACAGGTCAGCTAACATAGTGAGGATAGTGAAACCTAGGAGGCTCTGATGGGCTGGAAAGGAGCACACTTTGGAGGGGATACAGAATTTTGGTGGGACATCCTTCTGGAAAATGACCACTGGACAGACCAAGAAGGAGATGAGAGGATAATATCAAGATGGATCTCAGGGAGGTGGTCTGTGAGGATGGTAAATGGATTGAGTTGGCTCAGGATTGTGTCTGGTGATGGGCTTTGGTGTTGTCAGTGTTGGACCTGCGGGTTCTGGTACCAGGGAGTTATTTATAAAACTAAAAGCAAAATGTAGCTCTTTTGGTACTAAATTACAGTGCATTCTTAATATTGCTTTACATATTGCACTGTTTTCTTAATTTAATGTTTGATGGCAAACTGTGCTTCACAGGAGAAATTATTTACATTGGATGTTTTCTGTGGAAAATAAGTTTCCTGTATACAGAAATGTCTTAAAGTTTTCAGTCTATAACAGTTTCCACTTGATGTACCAGGCTTTTCTTTCCTCACACTTATGAGACATTTGGTGAAGGAAAGATGCCTCTGTAACCATTATTCCTGCTTGCCTGATGTTGTTAAGATTAAAATCACAAAATATTTCTTTCCTTTGCACTATTGTAAAACTAAATTGCAGTGTGTCCTTTTATTAGAATTGAATCACAGTTCTCAGAAGGTAATGTCACGAGCTTGACCAATATAATTTTATGTATACAGTGAAGCTTTTGCGACAACTGAAGTTGATGAAAGGCTCTTGGGTTACGAGCCGCGAGATTGCTCTCGTAACGATGGCATAAGATATGGTTTATTCACCATTCAGCCACGTGATGTGGCTTGTAACGCAAGAGTCTTTCATCAATGTAATCTTGTTCAAATGATTCATTTTCATCTCCTTTACTTTGTGCTTCATACAGCTAACACTTTCTTGTATTTATAAAGGAAAGGAAGAAAAAATTTTAGAAAAGAAACAGACAACTGAACAACACAGGAGCCTGCAAGGAGTGGATAAAGATGAGATTTTTCTGTTTTGTTCCATGGAACACGCCTACTTAAAACTTGCAAAGGCTACTTTAGTGATCATTAAATGGGGCTCCAATCTTGTAATTCAATATGGCTGATAATTACTACTTTGCTTTCTCAGTGTTTGACAGTAGAAATCATTTATGATTCAGAGTGACATTAACTTGTATTCTTAAGACTGTGCTTCACTTCTGGTGCCAACTCAACATCTGGATGCTGCAATGATGATTCTTTATTATCTTTTTGGTTGACATTACTGATTTCTCCATTAGTGCATTGTGTCAGTGTAGTAGGTGAAAAGTGGAAGATGAACCAGTATGTGTTGACACTTGCATTTTATTCCACAGGTCTTGCAACAGCCATGCACCTTACACATTGTACAAGGCTTCTTCTTCTTATCTGTAACCACAGTATTGCCTGGCATAAGTTTTGTAATAGTTTGCTTGATTTTATATTGTTAAACACCATATGAAGATTAATTCTAGTAAAACCAACTTCATTGATAAATTATTGAGGATTATATAGGATACAGATGCTGTCATTTGTCAGATCCTTCATCCATCTTCACCTAACATATTAAATCAAGAGTGGAAAGATGTAATTTAATTTGGAGTACACATATTTTCCGAATGTGTACTTGCAATTTCATATCCTTCATCGGTCTTAATGACTATTTATCCCTGATATAAATTCACTGTTGACAAAGCTAATCAGTAGTGGAGATATTTAATTGCATAATATATTGTATTCTTAACTGTTAACTCCTGTGGATGTCATGTAGCAGACTAAGATTGCGTTTTCAAGTACCAAAAATACTGCAGTTAAACTCACGATTGTTCTGCAGATAAACGTGGGGCATAGTGCTCTTGAGAGGTTCATCTAGAAAAGAAATTTTGTGCCTTTGATGGAACCTGAATGTTCATTATCATATTCACAAGAGCTTGCTTGGAACCCAGTACTGAGTCTGATAATTCCAGTCCATGCCATATTTCCTTAAGATCAGTCTTCGTGTTATTATTTACGTCTACATAGATCTCCCAAGTGGTCATTTCCCTTCAGGTTATGAGATCATGATTTTATATGTATAATAAAAGTTACAGCCTATGTATGAACTGTATTGTGTCTTACCAGGGAACAGAATCCCCCCCCCCAAGAAAGCCTTAATATATGATTAATTTTATGGGCATATTCAAATTAAATACAGAGGCCAGTATTCGTATGAGGGTGTTCAGTAGAAAAAAGCACTGTTGCACATGTATATTTTCTGCTAAATTTCTTTTTCTTAGTAAATGTGTACATATATTTTTAATTACCATACTGCAATAAATAATGACTATTCTGCCCTCTGAGATTATGAGGATGATATATAGTAGTCTTCTAAAAATATTACACTTTATAAAAAAGTACATAATTAATTCCATGGAGTTGGCCCTTCTTGAGAAGCTAATAGTCGCTCAGCTTGGCAAGAAATTCCCTGCCTTTTATGAAACTGGAAGGTTTATTGCTTTGTTCACAAGAGCCAACCACTTATCCTTATCAGAGCAAAGAAAATGAATGTAATACTAAATATTCCACTGCAACTTTTGTACAAAATATTTTAATTCACTCTGTATTGTGTGGAAATAAGTGTCTAAAATGTATTTATGCCGTCATTTAAATTGGCTGTTGATGCTCACTGGTTTGTATCAAACATAAATAAATGCGGCGATTTTAGTAAGGACTTTAATTTCATATTTTTTCAAGTCCACCGATCTACATTACATATTTGCATACATAAACACAGCAAAGCCAGTAACATCTTGCATACCGTTGCTAAACGCGGAAAAATGCTTCACTTTTCTGCCAGTTGACTGTTCAGACAGAACTCTTCCATCTGATCAGCATACTGGGAATAACTGGAGTGTGATTATAATAATATGCATTTCTTCTACTGACATCCACTGCGCAGTTAGCATTAAGGATTTATTTTGGACTTGTAGCACCTTCCTAGCTCAGGCTGCATAACATATGTAACGGATACCATCGTCGTGTTGCAAAATGGATAGTATAAGCAACCGTATCCATTTCAACAGTCCACTAACTTACCTTGACACGATGTGCTGCCCTCTTTTTGTCCTTTGAAGAAACTCGACCAGGCCATTCTTAGTTTTCTTCCTTCTTTATGACAGCTCACTGTTACACAATGCTGGGTGATAAATTGTTGTTATTGATATTTCCGCCTTTTATATCGTGTCAGTTCCTTTGGCACACCGTACTGTTGCACACGATACCTTCGGCGCTCTGTACGGTGTTAGTCCATGTTACATAATCCCCGTCTTTCACACGATGTAGTAGTAAGTTTCGAAACACGTTCTGAAAAGTAGGCGACTTTTGCGTTGTAATGACATGTTTGTCAGCCAGAGATATGAGACGCGTTGTTGTGCAGTGACAGAAATTCTCCCCGAAATAGCAAGCAAGGATCTGACAGCAGTAATGGTCGCTTTACGTGTTTTTGCTCGCGGAAGAGATTTGATTCGGAATGCCCGTCTGAAAAGTTGTTATTTCAGTATTGAACAGTTCGAAAAGTTTCTGTCAAAATTATAGAATAAAAGAAGAACCAGGCTAATATTATTTAACTTAAAACCTGCTTGAATGAGGATGGGCGGAATATGTGATGGAATTGTCTTTTCACTCCTGATGAGAAATTGGTGCTAGGAACTCAAGAGGCATGAGTTACGAATTCTTACTCCTGTGTTAGGGAAGTTCCAGGGTTCGGCTGAGCAAAGAAAGTCTATTTCTTTCATAGCTTATTTTAGTCCTGCTGAGTAGCATTGAATTTATAGAATCGTGTAACATGTACTGATTGTCCGTGTGCAGTGCTAACTTAGACTTGGCATTCGCTGTCGTGTGCGCTGCATTTCTTTGTGCGCAGTAGAAAACTTATCCCCACCTTTTGTTGCGATAGGGCGATGCTGTCTCTCAGAGAAACTGGATCGCTAAATGACACACTGTCCATCCTCAAGATGATACATGAGTGAATATGGAGTAGCCGTGGAATATTACTGTCGGAAAAACCGAAGGACTCGGAGAAAACCCCCTCCCAGTGCCACTTTGCCCACCACAGATCCCGGGCCTCCGTGGTGAGAGGTCGGCGACTACCCCCCTGAGCCGCCTCTGCATATTCATTTCCAAAGTTTTCGTCGTTTTCGTTTGTGGCATAATCGGAACTCCAGATTGAAGTCATGTCGCTGTACAATGTGCTTACTCAAACCAGTCTATAGACCAACAGCATACAATGGATATACATACAACAGTCTAATTACTTCTTTGAGGATTGAAGTGGTGATTTGGCTTTTTTAGTGATGTCAATTGTTCTGTGATTTTAATTTCTGAATCTCTTACACATCGTTATGTGTTCTTTGCTCGTATGTATATATTTAAAGATCTTCAAGTAGTCTTATCCTCTGAAGCGTTCCAAACAAAATTTTGTGCATGTTTCATATCCTCCATGCGTGCTATATGTTACACCAATCGTATCGGAATCGTCAGTTACTCGCCTCTTCCCAGCTATTAAAATAAAATGCAAGAGAGTTGAGTGGTAAAATATAATCATTTCCTATTTATTGTAGGGAGAAAATGCGGGCAAAAACCAAAGTACACTGATAAAACAGAGGATTCACCCGAATTGTCACAAACTTATTTTAAGCGATTACGCATCTGAACATCCATTTCCAATGTAAAAGTGAGTGACACCGAATATCACATATGGAAAAAGGATATAAAGCAGTACTATGATGAATATATTCAAATTTATTTTGGGATTTGTCCAGAAGATAAATATAGTTTTATGCCTTATTTCTCCTGTGCAGAGAAACTCTTCAAATACCATAACAGTACATACTCACCACTTGCTTTATCTGTATGAACACTATCAATGTTACATAATGGTAAAAAAAAATAGTTTATAGGCTATCAGAATGTGTCAGTCTTGTTTGTACAGTGCTGCACAGTTTATTTAAATATATTTTATAACTGCAAGAATTAGTCAGCAACACCCTGCCCTGGGATTTGATCTCAATAGCCCATAGCAGGTGCTTGGTTTCTTATAGTTAAATACTAGTTTTCCCATTCTTAGCTACACCAACAAATATTTCTTAAGTGGGATCAACTTATTTGTAATTAAGTTTTTATGAACTTATTTACTCATTTTTAGACCTAACAGTTCTTGCCCTCCGGTACAAATAAATTCTTTTTTGGTTCTTTCCTTTCTGCCTCGTTTCCTTCATTGTTTTGACGGCATTGTCTTCTCGAGCGAGGAAACCCAAACCAGTGATTTATTTCTATCGCTGTGCAGTGGTTGTAGTAGATGTAAGTGTTGCATACAGTGATGGGGGCTGGGAATGCCCTCACATCCGACGCTGTGGCTTACCTGCCAGTGTGAAGGCTTGCGTCACGCTATTTCCACGTTTCTGGTGAACTCGCGGTACACGAGACAAATGTGTTCCAACACTGTACTGTTACATGGTACATATTAAGCAAACATTGGGAAATGTAAATTGGTTTTTAAATGTGGATGTACAGATACAATTAAATCCCCTTTGTGTCCGCCACCGGCACTGCTTGTAGTGGTGTCTCATTTGGCTGCTTCCGTCTGTCGCGGACTGACGGGCGATCCGCTCTTCTGGTCGCAGGCAGAGGATGATGTAGTTTCCTCGATCTCGCATTCTTCTTCAAGAATCCTCTGATCTTCCTTTCGATCCTGGCGGGACTTACTTCTGATGTAGGTTGCTAGAGGGCGTCTTTGACGCTCCTGACAAATAGGACATGGATCCCTGGAGTCCTTGCAGGAATCCTGAGGAATTTTCTTGGTCCTGTTGTGACCTGTCCGGGTTTTGCGATCTGTAAATAATGTTTTCACAGTTAGTGACTGTCACTGTGTGTGTTTCAACATATTTTAGTATTAGATTCTACAGAAATGTGTTAGAATAGGATCCCCTGGCTTGTTTTTGTTTTAAACCACAGTTGAAGGATACATGTGAGCTAAGGGCTTTTCATAGCCATATATGCCAGATCTATTGGCGTATATCCTTTATGGTCTCGAGCATTTATGTTACCTCCTGCTTCTAAAATTGCTCTACGTTTCTTATTTCCCTCAAATATGTACGGTAGATTACACTAATCCGTTTTTACGTCTTATTGCGTTGTCCCGAATCGTTCCAGACCTCTTGATTGAAGGACACAGATTATTTGTTTTTTCTTCCGTAGACGTCACACTCTCACGTCTCTGAATGACCATACTCATGTTAAGTTAAAGTCATGGTTAGGTCTAGGTCATGTCAAGGTCACGACAATATCAGTCCAAAGGTTTGCCGAATAGAGGCCTTTACAATTTTCAAGGTCATTTAAAGTTCTTTTTCCGTGCTTATTTCTGCCGAACTGTCTGAATGACCATACTCGTGGCAAATGGTAGCTGTCGCTCATGATGAGATGTACAAGTAGTAGTTCTGAACTGTTAGGAAGGGTATGGTTACTACTTGCACTGCACTGTGGAATTCGTAGGAAACCAATAAATACTTTCTGTGGGAACAACGCAGAGTTATTGAATGTTAAAGCAGGTAGTACATGTAGCTAGAAATGTGCTTCAAAGTGTTAAATCGAACACGTTAATTCGCGGCTTCTCAAATGGTGGTGCTAACCCAAAGAAGAGACTTTACCTACGCTCAGAACAGTGGCTTCCGTAATCACTAGTACCCCACATCGGTCCGTACAGAGACAACATGTAAAAGTAGATTTTGACGTTCGTCGAGTAACGAACAGCAGGCAGAGCTTTTATTGCTGCATATACATAAATAAGCAGTTACTTTTTTCTCGCCTATTTCAATGTGGATCAATGTTTTCATTTCCTGGAGGACAAAATCTTCCTGGCGCAGCGTCTGGTAAAAACCTGTATTGTGAAGGCCATCATGTGTAATGTGTGCTCATTCTCGCAGCAGCTGTTATTTTTAACTTCACCATCGTCAAAAACAAAAGTGTCCTTAAGAACTACAACTTTTTTCTGCGTTCTTCGCAGATGGAAGAAACTGCAGAAGTTTTACTTGAGAAATGTTGAGCAGCCAAGTAACTCCATGGAACAGAGTCGTTGTGAAGCTGATCAATAAATTCCCAGTTTTTTTTTATGGAACTCGACAGTTATTGCCGTGTTTGTAAATGCTCACCACTGGACACTGTCCTGCGTCAGTTGAATCCAAGCCCGACGCCTTTTTAAAAATGTTTTAAAACTGTCCTATCATCTATGCCTAGGTCTTCCAATTAGTATTTTCCTTCATGTGTAGACTATTATTTAGCAATGATGTGTTTTTCTTATCTCGTGCGTGTTACATGTCCCATGTAGTGAATGTGATTAATGATAAAAGGAAATTTAGAATGGCGTGGTATGTGGACTACGAGTATGAACACCGTCTACTGGAAAAGCGTGCATAAGTAAATCGGGAATTTTGTGGGGGTGGAATAAGCCTGCATCAGAAAATAAGCAAGTAATGAAGCAGATAAAGCGATATTATTTAAAAGCAAGCAGTCGTATATTTTTTGTCGCCTGCATGGAACATGGCTGCGCTATACACACATAAACACAGTAGAGCCCCAGTGATCGCCCAGTGTACTGTAGCTGTACCTTGACACTTGCCGGGGGTCGACGCCTCGTGTAAGGCCGACCGTGACCCTCTTCTATTCTTGTTCCTAGCTTCAGAGTCAAATTAACAACTCTTTCATATGAAAAGCTCCTCGCATGTCACTAAATTGTTATATTTCCGCGCCTCACTCTGTACAAACTTGCAACAACAACAAAAAAAAGCCCGGCAGAGGTGATTTGACAAAGCTGTGTGGAATTTTACAACTTCTCTGTAGAGTTCCAGCAGTGGAATGCACTTGTCTTGATTTTATTCCGAACGTCACATTGCAGTGGTTGGCACTCCTACTTTGAATTCCAGAAGTTTCCCAGAGACCGGTTGCCCTGAGGTTTTTGTAGCTTCTCTCTGTCTCTAAGCAAGTTCTGGGATATTAGGCCAACCTTTTATAGACCACAACTCTCATATCCTTTCTAATTCATTTCCCACGTTCCTGCCGTTTGATATTTTAATAACCGTTGCAAATGACAAAACGTTGTTAGACCAATTACCGGTACATGTTTTCGCTTATCAGCTTCAAGGTCTTGAGTTTGGGTTCTCAACTCGCAGCCCGCCCATGTGTTTTGTGAGGCCCGAGTACAGTTTTTAAAATGTTGTGTTGCTTTGTATGATGAATAGTAGTTAACCTGATTCCAGAAAACAATGCTGTTTGTTAGTGACCGTGAGCGACTGTGTAAGTTAATGAACTGGGATGTGTCTTGCTAATGAGCACTTGGAGGGAGGCATGCGAATCGCAGTAACAGAAATTAAACCCGACATTGAAAGATTACTCAAGAAAAATCAATGTCATATGTTTCATTTATCACTGATTTCGTTAGATAAAATTGCAGAATAACACGTGGATCTGTTTGCAATAGTAAGATTTTTTTTTAAAAAAAAACGTTAAGTTGTGATAAATATTCCTTATTAAAAGCTTGCTACCCCGAGTCGTTAAGGAAGAACTTTTGAGCTCGTATGTGGCCTTGGGTTTGGAAGGGGTTGAGAATTTCATTTCTAAAGCACGAGGTTAAACGACTTAATGGTTCACTTCAGTACCCTGTAGTGACAGATAACATTTTATCCATTATTAGACTACTAAGGGAAATAGGTTACATTAAGCCTTTTAATGCATGCAGTTTATCTAAAATGTCGTGTTAATGGTTTATTTACGTACACTTTTCAGCGTTTTGTTTGATTAGAATGTCTCGGTCGTTATCAGTAGACTGCAAATGTCACGTGAGCTCTTACGGAATCCTTGGAAACATATATTTGTCCCAGGATAAGTTCAATAAACAACTGTTGCTTAAAGGAACAAAGTGTAAACAATTTCGTGGACTATAAACTCTGACGTTTCTCGCATTGTCCCTAATCTTCCTTTTATGAAAAATTAATGCTTGAGTGGATGATAGGCTTATCTAAATTCTGAATTAGTGGAAATGGACTGCTGACTGGCTGTTATGTATTTCGTGTTTAATGATGAAAAATGTCCAAAAGATCGAGTCTCAAGCCGTCATGTTGGTGGCCAGTTAAGGTCGCAGCAGGAAGGGTTAAGGAACCACTGCTCCATAAAGAACTCCTTGTAGCTGAGTCCTTCAAAAGCTGATAGTCGCCATACTTCCAGCCTTTATTGAACCTAAATGTTTATTACCATATTCAAAAGAATTCGCCACTGAACTATATGCCGAGCTAGTTGAATTCAGTAGTTTCCCTACTTCTTGAAGAACGATTAAGTCGCCCAAATTCTTTATTTCTTTCAAGTTTGGCGACCAAAATTTCTCCATAAATGCGTCGCTGTAGTGTTTAAATGAACCATTTATTAATACCAACACAACCTGTCCAATGAAGTACACCATTTTCATTAAATTAAGTTGCGAACTTGGTAAATCCACCTTCTTCATTCCACCCCCACTCACATTACTATTGTCACCTTATTTGCAGATCATGTTTAGAAGCTATGATAGTGAAATCTTTTAACACAGCCTCGCCACAATGTTAAATTAAAGTTTCAGTAACACAAAAACTGAAATACCACCGAATTTCTGCTGCTGGACGTGGGTTCCATTTTACTTGTCACTTTTAACGTGCTGTGCTTAAGCTGTTGACGTGAGACGGCGTTCTGTTTACTGTAGTAGAACAACTGGAATTTTAAAAGCCTGTGGAATTCTCCCAGTCAAGGAAACTGATCCACTTTCTTGTAATAGTGAATCTAATGGAGAATTTACGAATTTCGCTTGGAGATTTTTAAGTGTCAGGACCCCGGGATGTTCTCGGCACCGTAACAGGGAAGAGAAGAGTGGCAGTGTTTTGCTTACTAAATAACTGTGTTAACTTACCTTCATTTGTCGTTTCATTGAGCCACGAATTCTCGTAATTGTGATGTCTAAGTGACTGGTAGAAGACATCTGGCAGGTAGTTGAAGACCATATCCATTATGTTTGCTCGAGTTCTTTCCTGTTAACAAGTCAGACGACACTGTCAACGAAACTGTTTCGATGTACGGTAGATTGTTTACGTACTATAACAGGTATTAATAGCCTTGACATGAAATAGGCAGGTAGCAGACTCCTCAGGAGTATGACAAACGTGAAGTTGTTCAATGGCGCCCCATGCCATGTATATGTATGTATAATTTTGTATGTGTTGCCATGCACACGTGTATGATCGCTCATAAACACACCTTGGCCGTGAAGCAAACTCGTAGAGTGTGAAAAGTAGAGGTAGGTAGTTTTTGCCGTAAATTACGCGGCTTTATCTGTTCCCTCCTATCGCTGTTGTTGGTCGAAATGCGCCACGCCCACAAACTAGTTTATATTCTGACGTAGTTGCCATGGTAGTTAAACGTCACTTCCGCGATGTCTAGTGATCGTGGTTAAAACGGCGTGGAGGGGGAAGTGGATTGCGGCATTTTAGGAGCCCCTACTACGTACCAGAGTCTCCGGAAACAAATTTCCGCCCCCAGAAAGTTCTGAAGTTAATAAACGTACTTGGACATACAAGTTGATATGTGCACGTTTGTAACAACGGGGAAGACCCGTAGATTTTCTTCTGTACAAAATGACTCCATATGGTTCTTTCCATTGTATGATGTTTTTCATAAAATAACTTATTCTTCGGATGGACATCATTCTGTTTTTGGGTAAACAAGTTGCCCAGGGTCAGTAAACACTTTTCCTCCTGTGTGAAGTTGTTTGTTGCACGCATCTGATAGGTCTTGGTGCATACAATTTGGGCCTTTCGCAGGCCTGACAGAGGACAACACAGAAAACCAAAAATATCAGTTCAACAAGCAGACTTCGAACCTGCGGTTCCAATGTTGGACAATCGATAGGGTTCTACATGCAGAAATCGTTAACGGAAACTAAAGTACGCAATTGTGGTTGCAAAATTCATTACGTCCGTTTGAAATACCAAAGTGTAGACAAGTGGCTCTTATAAAAATGTATAGAAGAATCGGTTGTGAAATAGTGAATTTACTCGAGATGCGACTGCATGATGGGACTTTGTGGCGTTTGCAGTGACGCTTTGAGTTTTTTAACAGCAAGACATTTCTCAGTTAGCAGGGGAAACTACCAGATGGTTGGTAGAACTAGTTCCAAGGAACAGGAACTACCTTGACAAGATTACTCGCTGTGCCTTACATCGATCTTTGTTCCACCAGACACTACGACGGATCTGGGATGGCCAAAGCCTCTCATCGAAAAGTTGTTAATCTAGAAGCAAACAAGTGACGTTAATTGATAACACTAGCTCGTCCAATTGAAAGGCAGTGTGCATACCGCGGTTATCTCTCTGATACCCTATGTTCTTTGTTTTTGTTTCGAAGGGAAACTGCTTTTATGGCATTCCGATAATGAAACAAACGATAACAAGTGCTCAGAAATCGACGAAGTTACATTTTCTTCTTCTTGGTGGATGTAACTGACCTGACATTCCGTTTGGTTTTTTGTCCATGTCTCGTAGCCACAATGCTGGATAAAATAACAATACAACATGTCCTAGAACGTAGGAAAGTTAAAATATCTGGGAACAACATAAACAAATAAAAATCATATTCACAAGGAAGGGTTTTAAATTCTGGATATGTTTGCTACCACATAGTTCACAGTATTTTGGTTTCCCGTTTCGTATCTAAAAACGTATATATTCAAATTTTTGAAATCACAGTTTTACTTACTGTTTCTAGTGGATGTGAAACTTGGACTCTCACCATAAGAGAACATAGACTGAGAGTGTTTAAAGAAACGCGTCTGAGGGGCGTTTTTGGACCTAGACGACAGGAAGTGACGAGGATGGGGAAAGTGCATTAGGAGTCACATACTTTGTGCTCTTCACCGCATATTTACTAGGGTGATCAGATTAGAAGAAAAAGATGAGTGGGGCATGTACATGCTTTGGGAGATGGGAAATGCATGCATGTAGATTCATTTGTTGGATTGTAATTCTTGAACCCCTTGATTCGTAGGCCTTTAAAGCGTTGTTGTTTCCTTGTGTCTAATCACCACGCAATGAAGGCAATGAGGACAGGCTCCACCATTCTAGATATAGGGGTGAGTGGTCAGCTTCGTGCATCGTCTGCCTTACAGAGAAAGAAAAAAATCACTGGTAAATTGGGTAAGAAGCTGGGTGGGCTGTTATGGACATGACGCGAGCAAATTTTCGTTCTCCCCCCCCCCCCTCTCTCTCTCGGGGAAACGAACCTCAGTTGTCTATCACGTAACCTGAGATTTTAGTGATTGAGATGATGTATAAAGTGGCAATCACTCAGAATTTACCTTAGGACGGAGATCAGGCGTTTTTTGAGATTATGAATATTGCTGTGACTCATGACTCTGATGATGGAGGCAGTAAGCTCCTCTAAAATTTCGATCAGTATCTTCACCCGGAGGGAAATCTTCAGAATAGCCGTTTAGATGACCGCGGTTAGAAAAGAGGCCTCTCCCGAATACAATTAAAAATTGTGACATTTTTTACGAGGGTCGCTCATTAAGTAATGCCCCACATTTTTTTTCTCAGCCAATACTGAAGATAGAAAAGTGTACTTTTACATGCTTGAGATTTGATGTTTCCCGCGTTCGTGTACGGAGTTTCAAATGATTCCAACCGATAGCGGAGCTGTAGTGAACTGTTAAAATGGCGTCTGTGAACGACTCTCGTTACAAGCAACGAGCTGTAATTGAATTCCTTGTTGCTGAAAAAGAAACGGTGGTGAACATTCATAAACGTTTGTGTGCTGTGTATGGAAGCTGTGCAGTCGATAGGAGCACCGTTGGTCGCTGGGCTAAGAGAGTTAAAGCTTCAGGAAGTGAAGAAACCGAGCTCCGTGATCTGCCGCGCTCTGGGCGTCCTGCCACAGCCACCACTCCAGACATGTTGAACCGCGCGGATGCCATTATTCGTGAGGATCGGCGCATCACAACTCGACAATTGGCCCAACAGCTTTCAGTCAGCAATGGAAGTGTGATTGCAATTATCCAGGCTCTCGCATATTCGAAGGTGTGCGCAAGATGGGTTCCACGAAGTCTCACAGCAGACCACAGGATTCAAAGGAAAACGATTTCTTCTGAATTGTTGGAGCGTTTTGATGCTGAGGGAGAGGTCTTTCTGTCCCGGATCATTACAGGTGACGAAACCTGGATACACCACTTTGAGCCAGAGACAAAAAGGCAGTCAATGGAGTGGCATCATCCTCAATCACCGAGAAAGAAGAAATTCAAGACAACTCCCTCCGCCGGAAAAGTCATGATGACTGTCTTTTGGGACAGTGATGGGGTCATTCTTGTGGATGTGATGCCAAGAGGTGCGACCATCAATTCAGACGCGTACATCAGGACCCTGAAAACCCTCAAGAAGCGTTTTCGACGAGTTCGGCCTCACAAGCATCCAGCAGAAATTTTGCTCCTGCACGACAATGCACGCCCTCACACAAGTCTGAGAACCCGGGAAGAAATCACCAAATTGGGTTGGACGGTGCTGCCCCATCCACCCTCCGACTTTCATCTCTTTGGGCCACTTAAAGATGCTATCCGCGGAACAAGATTTGAAGATGACGAGAGCGTGATTCAAGCAGTGAGGACATGGCTACGTGCACAGGACAAGAGCTGGTACCGGCAAGGCATGCATGCCCTTGTTCCACGCTGGCGTAAAACCGTACAAGTTGATGGGGACTATGTGGAAACATAGTATGTGTAAAGGAAACATTGATTTATATTGTCACTAAATTTGAGCCATCTTGAATAAATATGTTCTGAGGAAAAAAATGTGGGGCATTACTTAATGAGCGACCCTCGTATATACATTTTAAATTTCACGAACCCCCTAAGATGTCATCGCGTACCCCAGGTTGAATACCACTGTCCTAGAGTATATGGCGCAAGATTTCAAAAGACAGCCATCTTCACTTTTATCATATTGGGAACCTCAAGTCTCACCTAAACTTAAGATGGCTTGCGTTGTCAGCTATCCCGTCTACAGCGTGAATATGGCACTTTTAATAGTTGGTGATAGTGGAAAAGGTAGGCGATAAGACTTCCCTTTCATCTCTCTTCCTCCCTAAAGAATCAGTATTATCTGAAGTACTTCATGCTGGGAAGTACCCTATACTGCGTTCATATATTTCGCATTATAATTTGCTTGCTTGCTCTGTTGCCATTTTAATCCTGAGACCACATAGTTGGCTTCTTGTAATATTATACACTTCTATCTTCTGTCTGCACACGTAGTTGGAATCTCCCGGGGAAATTGTGTCAGATGTTTAATGGTTTTCCTCATTCTGTCCCGCTTTTTCATGGAAATCCGTATTAAGCTTTCCGCTTGCTTGTTCAGGCAGAGATATGGAAATGCTTGCTTAATTTTTGTGAACAGTCTTGTATCTTGTAAATTACAAACATGGCGACGGAATGAAATTCTGAGATTGTGTGTGATTACGGCTTCCATGAAAATGAAAACTGTACCAGTGGACACAATTAGGTCATTGATTTCATATTATTTTTTAGTACTTCTGGTTAAACTTTCTGCAGATGGGTGCGTTCAACATAAAACGTTATTGTTTATTAGTTATTTTTGTTCACGTGTGTAGGATTTTTCCAGACAGTATATATGCATTCCTTAAAAGTCGGGAAATATTTTGACTAGTTCTCAAGAAGGACTCTCTTAGGTTCAGTCATTTTCTTCAACTCCCTGTTCTTAAACACCTTCACTGTACCAAAACATGTATACCAACGCATATCTGAGATTGTGACATATTGACGCATTAGGTATAAATAAGAATAACAGAACCCCTCCTGCTCCGCCTCGGACGTCAACAGATTTCAGGGTCGTATCTCTCGCAAAACAAACATTTGTTCATGAAACAGACGTAGTCTGTCCGTCTGTCTATTGTACCTTCTTTCGGTGCTTACTATCTGTGGCATTGAAAATAATTCTAAGTGGTACAGACGTATTGCAAAGTGCCATGCGATGCTGTAAGTGAATGTAATATCAGGAGAAACACTTGTTGCGTTTGCAGACCCCCTTGCTTTGGAGGCATTGTTAGTCTGAAGATTTTCTGAATGTGCACGAAATAATATTAGTTTCACTATGCTAACATTTTATGAATATGCCACACCCACGCCTTGCTTCTTTGTTGTTGGTTTTGAATTAATCTACTACGTCTAGGTACTTCAAGAGGCATGTTTCTGTACGGTTTTGTATGCGTTTTAATGCGTGCTACATGCCTCATCTGACGTCGTTCCATCACGGTAAAAGTCGTATTGATATTTGTGTGCTCATTGCGTATAGCGAAATAAGAGCGCGATGGTGCATTGTGTCCTTCGCCGATCTGTTTCGAACGCCAATACGAATAAACTGCCTTAAAGTATCGACGTGATACTTGACGGTTCCTATTTTCTTTTGAATTTTGCAGCAGGTATTCATAAGTGTTTATTTTGATAGGTTTTGTGAGCGAATTTTGCTGTCTCAGCGGATATTCTAAGGGCAGACTAATTATGTCTGGTCATTGCATTACTTGAGATCACGCGGTCACTTTGTGCGAAATGTAGACATCAAATGTGTTTGCTCTTTTTTCCCCACGCGTTATTGTCGTTTGTTGGAATATGGCTGGATGATGGTACCTTCGACAGACCATAATCTTAACTTCTTACTCTTCTTGCGCCTGTTGTATTATCCTTCCCTATAATTATTGTTTTCTGAATTTGAAAATTTATGTCTCTCGCTTCATGTTAGAACGATTTAATTTCTTAACATCAGATTACTACTAAATTTAGAACGTTTTTACTTTTTCTCTGTGTGGTAAGTAGAGACTTTTGTCGTACGACTTTATTTTGGTGCGGGGAGGAAGGCTGTTGGGGATGTGTATGTCAATACCTCCACGAATATAATGTCGACATTCTGACGTTTCAGATTGTGTTTAACTTGTATATAGGAAACAGAGCTCATCAAAAGCGTTGCCCAAGCCCATACGATCACCTTACCATCTACCTGATGGCTTCTCGATTTATGTGCTTCGATGTCTAACAGGCGCCTTGCGTAAACGTTGTGCAACCCAGGGGCACAATTGACCAGTCCTCTTGTAAAAACACGCGAACTTTGTCAACTGTTTCTCTTCAAGGATTCGTACATTTTCCATTCCTGTCTGACTGTTTGGCATGTAACCTTCAATAACGTCGGTTACTGCGTCAAGTGCCACACTTGCTTTTGTCTGTGTGATAAAATTTGTACTGTCTGAATATAATGCAAGTTTACTCGCTATGGTTCGCAGTGACTGAATTATAAAAGTGGTCCCAAAGTAAGAAAATGATGCATTATTAATTAAACGATAGGGAGATACGAAAAACAACAAGTGTAATATTGTGGAACAGTCACTGATGTTTAGTCACTCAAGTGGTCAATAAATTACACACCTTTCATGGAACCAGAAGTTTCTTCTCTGTGTTCACAAGATCCCGTCACTGGACCCGTATTCTGAGCCAGCTGAATTCAGTCAGTGCACACCGTACTTGTTTAAGATCCATTTTATATTACCTTCCTACATACGCATAACTCTTCCAAATAGTCTCCTCCCTTCGGGATTTAATAATATTAATAAACAAACGGTTATAACTAAATCCCTTATGTCCGTTCCTATTTTCAAAAAGCTGTTTCGTTTCTTTTTGACAACGCATGAGTCTCCCACCTTGGAAACCCGAATTTGTTTCTCGGACAGTGATTAGTACTTATGAAAATAGTTGACGTCCGAGAAATACCGTCGGCTTTATGCTGACTATCAAAATATGAAAATAAAAATTATATATCGGAAAATTGATATTACGTGTATTATGTACATCAGTAAGGTGCTTAATTTCCTGACAGATAGTGTCAGCTGTTGATGTTATCTTTATGAGGTCAACTAACAATGGCAGTTTAATACGTTCCCAACGGAGATGAAGGTTATAAAATTTTTGGGAAATTTAGTTGAGGGAGAAGGGTGAGAGGATAGAAGACAAGTGATGGTAATTTCATGTTCCTGTGAGTGTGGGAAGAAGTTTGATCCGCGAGATGATTGAGGAAGTGGAAGTCTCTGCCGAGGAGGTATTCATCCATCAGGAATGTGTGTCAGAGTTGAATGACTTCATTGGACGGCGGGCTAGAGGGGGAGGGGAAAATGATGGCATTGACCTAAGGTGTTATTCTTTATGTCATCGATGTCTGACCACGAAAAAGAAAGTGGTGTGTAGATTGCATGAATTTTGCTCTCAGACGATATACTGTAAAATAAACCTTCTGAGAAAGTAGACAGTGGACACGAATATTTTAAAGAAACATTGTTCAAACGGCGTTACAGCAAACGACAGGGCCTTGCTAGAGCGGTTTATTGTTATCCAGCTGGAAAGAAATATTCTGATTAAATGCAGTATAGAAGTTCGTCAACATTTGCACAGAAAATTCGTAATTGGACCCTGTCCTGAGCTAGTTCATATCTTCTCTGTGTAACAGCAAAAATCCTTGTTTTCTGCCATGTTTCTTCCAAATGGCGCACTGTTAAAGTGGTAAATACAAAAATGCACCTCTTGGAGGGACAAACCTGGAAACAACGTTTTGTTTTTTGCTTCGAAAAATAGACAGAGGTATCTAAAGAATTTATACGTCAGAAAAACTACCTTGTTTCTCAAATGGTGCATATGAGAAAAAGAATACAATAGCCAAGTGGGCGTGTGTGCCCCAAAATTATCTACTAACACTGCCCTATTCATGCCTGTAACCGAATTGCCCACATCCCTTCAGGGTTTTCAACCAACTGTTTGTATTGCGTTTATTGTTTCTCCCATATGTGTGATGTTCTGCCTGTCTCAGCTTACTTGATTAATGATCATAAAGATAAGAGATTTTTCGAAACACCGCGATGAGGGACAGATCCTCGGCCACCCAGTCCCATTTCTGAGGTAGTGTTCTAACATAGCAAGATTGTAATTTGTTTGGGTGTAACTTGGGGCTTCCATAGAATACTGATGTTGCTTGTTTTTGGCAAATCAGACTTCACCAACCTGACTTCTTCCACATATGTAGTAGACTTTGGGTTGTCTGCAGTGCCTTAAGATCAGTGCTGCAGTTCCAGTGGAGACATGTTCTGCATTCGGTATTAATGTTAGATTTTGTTTTTCATATGGATGATGCATTGCATGCACCCATTGGTGTTTTATTATGTCCTTGGCATATTCAGACTCACCATAGCAGGTGCCCTTTATCAAACATTAAAATCATTATTTTTTCCTGTTCAATCCCTACACTTGGAGTTTTGAAAATAATCGCAGGTGCCCAGATATCCTTTATATTGTGTTACTTTATACTACATTTAAAAAAAATATATGCTCATACATATTGGACTGTGCCATAGCTGAGGCACTTAAGACACTAGCCTCTCACCACTGAAACCCAGGTTCAGTCCCATTTGACTTAAAGTGTAATTTAATCTGTTCTTTTCCAAATGACTATTTTGGTGCAAACATCAATGGATGATAATGATTAACATTTCCAAAATTCTTTAATTAGAAGTTTGTAACTGAAATCTACAGGAAAGAGCATTCTCATTTTCGAAGGGTGAAACTACAGTATAATTTGGGGTTTTAGGAAGGGTATGAACAATTTAAAATAAAATAGCATTAGTAGCTTTTGTTCTAGCAGAATTGTTGGTATGAACTTTGGTTCAGATTTGAGGTTCTCATGGCAGTAAAAACCCAAATAACAGCTATCTTCACAGACTTAGGCTGATCAATACTGTAGTTAATTAAGTTTTGGCAGTAATTTAAGACTTGTGATTTGCAGGAGAGTCTGGGTGGTAATTCACGAACCACAATGCTGGCAACCATCAGTCCAGCAAACATACATCTGGATGAGACATTATCTACACTTCGTTATGCTGGTCAAGCTAGAACCATTGTTAATCGAGTGCGGGTCAATGAAGATCCGCATGACCGTCTTATCAGGTTTGTTCATCTATAAAGAAAGATGACCACAGCCAATATCAGCCTGTATTCCTTATTTTAAAATGAAAATGTGTGGTGTAACCTAACTTTCTTGTTTGTCAACTGTATAACAGCATTCAAACTAATTATCCAACTTTCATTAATTTGATATGAACATCAGGTATTGTAAGCCATTGTGTGTTCATATCATCATCAATAACGAAATGGTGGTTATTCAAGTTTTCAAGATGAGGGCAACACTATCACTATTCTGTGTTGAATCCAGTCTGAAGATGCTAAATAATATGATCACATAATGATTTCAGAGAACTGCGAGCGGAAGTAAATCATTTACGTGCTCTGCGGGAGGACTATGAACATCAGATGAAGATGGGAGTGCCTCGCCGATTGTTGCAGCCAGATAGGACTGATCTAAATGACAAGGAGCGTGAGATTGAGATTTTGAAGGAACAGCTCAAACACAAAGAAGAACAACTGAGACAATCTGAGGAACTGACAAAGGCTCAAAAGTATGTCACAATTTCAATAGAACATTCATTATGTGCTACAAAACACATTCTGTTTCATGAACTTTTAATAGTAGAATTATTATCACCAAAGGGTATCATTTTAAATTGCAGTATCTTTTCAATTTTGCTTTCTGTGATAGGTTATCATTCTCATGTACTGACACATCTCAGGATTTTGTTTTAGGTGAGGGAGTTACAACTGATAAATGAGAATTAAACTTTGATAGTATTCATAACTTAAATGAATACTGGTCATAATGATAATGTGGTGTTGGTGTAAATAGTGGTGATGAGATACAATATAAAATGAAGTCTGTATTGAGTGCAGAAAACTTGACCATTATATTTCTCAGAAAGAGTAAGCAATTTTATTTCTTTTAAATGTCCCTTTGTTTGTTTTTATTTTAAACTTTCTTTTTACAAAGGACTTATTTAGAGCCACTGGATATTGAAATTTGTAGAGAAAGTAATCAAATCTGGTTATTACTTCTCACAGGGACACTCGTCAAAATGAGTAGAACATTGGCTCATTCCACTTCCCATCTATGCCTTACACTACCAGTCCTGTCAGTCCTTATTCTGAAGTTACATGTCCTTGTTACCTGTTTAACGTATTGAGTGTTTATTGTTGTGTCTGACATATCAGTTCTAGCACTATCAGCTACTGACATCTGTGAAAAGTGTAGTCCGATTTGGCACATAAAATAATCTGGCTACTTTGAAAGAGCCAGAAGTAGGAAACCACCTTGCACTGTAAATGTGCTAAAAGAATATAAGAACTATACAATTGATGAAGTCCATTACTTTAGTTTCACAACTACATTTCAGACCGTGGACAGAACGTCTTGAAGAGGCTGTGAAACAGAAATCTGCTGAACTGAATCATCTGCGACGCTGTGGGGTGGCCCTGCAATTGGATTGGAAGCAACATTCACCTTGTCTTGTTAATCTAGCAGCTGACCCCAGCTTCTCAGGCACCTTATTATATCTCTTGCCAGAAGGTGTTATCCATATTGGCCGGCTAGGTGCAACCACAGGGGATCAACAACCAGACATTGCTCTCAGTGGACCTCTGATCCAACCACATCACTGGTAAGATTCACAGTTTTAAACATCATCTCAGCTACTAAGGAGATAGGTACAACTGAGAAAAACACAATGTAAGGCTATTAAACCCAAATCTAGTCTGTTACAAATATTTCAAATGGCAGCTCCTTCATTACACATGTAGGCCATACTGCTGTGACTCAGTCTCTAGAAATTAGATAGATGTGTTTTATTTCCTGTATGTTGAATATGATTGTACTGCAATGATTTAGAGGGTTGTTCAAGACAAGATGCATGACATAAAAGTGAAATCACTGAAGAAGGAGCAGCTCTATGAGACATATACTAGCCCTTGGAATATACTGTTTGGCCAGGCTTGTACATATGCTTATTTAGTATCATATCTCATTCATAATTTGTCATTTTCCTCATTTTCTGGGGATAGTATTTTCAAATAAGCAGTGACAGTTTTCTCACTAAGTTTCTTCATAATCCCAGTTTACAAGTACCCTCACATTGCATCTGTCATGATATATAATCCTTACATTTGATATTTCATGTGTTTTTCTGTTGAACTTTAGAAATAAACTGAGTTTTTAGCAACATAACACAAATGCATATAGGGCACATGGGGATTCCACATGTTAGTAACATCAGTATTAGTGGACATAATTTTCATACATTTATGTTCATGTTGATTTTGTTGATTGCAGCACAGTTGAGAATAAGGACTCAAAATTAACTCTCATTCCGGGTTCCAAGGGTGAGACATTTGTAAATGGAGAATTAGCAAAGGAAAGAATTGGTCTCCAGCATGGTGACCGTCTAGTGATAGGAGGAAACCATTACTTTAGGGTTAGCAACCCATATGAAAATGACACAGCAGCCACGGGGCAGCCAGTGGACTATGAATTTGCACATCAAGAAATTCTCAGAATTCAAGAAGAAAGGTAAGATAAAAGCATTATTATCTTCCAGGTGACTAGATGTAGCCCTTAATATATTTAAGTGAATATAAATGCTAAGTATTGTGTTCTTTCAGACTTCATGCTGACTTGGATGAGGCAAAGAGACAAGCAGTCCAGGAATTAGAAGCAGCAAAGAAAGAGGCAGAATGGCAGCTAGGCTTTCAAAGAATGAATTATGAACAACAACTCAAACAAATAGGCACCGCATTAGTAAGTAGGAACTGAAAATTAAGTGACATAGTCAACCAACCAAAAAGCTAACTAAGGGTGGAGTCCTGCACAAGCGCTTAATATTGTTACAGTATAATATCACTTGGCCTACTGCTTCATTCCCAGTTCTTGTCTGGATGGAGCTTGGTCTTGTTGACCCGTTCTGGACAGTTGCTCACGCAGCTTGTCCTTGTTAGTCTTGTATAGTACATTTGAGTAGTGAGCGACAAGTTGACTGCCTCTGCACAATTTATGCTCAATCCTGATTTGTCTGCTAGAGCCATCTAGTAGAGAGGGGAGACATGGGTGAGAAACATCTATGGGACTGATTTATCATTGTGTATCCATGGCAATGCAGTCTAAGGTTCAGCACTAGTAAAACCAAAACCTGTCACTGAAAGAGAGCCAATCACATGCTCACTCTCACTAAAGTCAGCAGCTTTTATTGGAAACACTTATTAATATTGTGAATATTCAATTGGAAAATACTGTATGAAGTATGGTGCCTGTAGAGATTAATCTGAATATCAGCCATTGTGGCTGAGGTGGTTGTTCCTTTCACTTCACCCAAGGGAATTTATAGAATGGTACCTTAAATTAGGCCATGATTACTTCTTTACAGATCCTTTTCAATTCATTATTAACTAATCATCTGTTCGTTTGATACTGTGTGACCTAAGCTATTGACAGTATCATTAAACGATGCATAAGTAATATTAATGTTTGTAGTGTGACTTCCTTTGCAGCAATGGGTTTTTCTTCACAATGAATAAAAATGAATGAGGTATGCAAAATAAAGAACATATTTTGAAAATGTGTGCACTCTGAATTTGAGTGTGGCTTTTCACACATCATTATCCTGCCTCCTTCTTAATCTTCCAAGTGATTTCTCCACCAAAATTCTGTATGCATTCTTGTCTCCTTTATTCAAGCAAACCTGTCATTTTTTTAATGCATTTAAATTAATTAATAGTAACCTTGAGTGAGTTTATTAAGGACTCTGCCCCATGGAGTTAGTTAAACTACAGATATTCATCTTAATTGTGAGGAGAAAAACAATAGACTGATACTACAAAATCTGTTGAGACATTTGCTTTATATTGCTCTATGTGTTACTGTTCTGCTTCTAATAACAGGAATTTTGGGCAAAAATACTGACACATATATCCTTTGCAGGAGGAGCAAAAGAATGCTCTGTCTGAAATCCAAAAGAAGAAAGATGAACTAGAGATACAAAAGAATATGTTAGAAGCTGAGGTTCAAAGGAGAAGTGCAATTCAGGAAACTACCACAGACTTCATTGTGACACCATACAGATCCAACTTCCTGCAGGTAGGATTCTCACAGATTGATTCAACATGTTCATCTTCTTACATTTTACGGGTAAATATCATAAGCATGAATAGGATATTGTATCATAAAGTAAGTCTGTGGAAACACATCCAGAAATAGAACTCTTTTCATGTCAAAAACTGATAGCCTGTGCTTCCCAACAACTTGGATAATATTTTATGTATACTTCATAGATACTCTCACCCCTGCAATCCTTCCCTTCTGTTTCCCTCTACTTTAATTTAATAGTGATAGGAACTATAATATTTTCAAAATATACATAAGTGCTATGATTTGAATTGCAGTCTTGGCAATGTACACCATTTAGTGGTTTGTATACTAATTTCATTTCATGTACCTTCTCAGCCCATCACCTCTGACAAAGTTTGAACTTACAATGGTTTCTGGGCCCATGTTTAACTATAGATCATCTGTATCAGCCATCATCTTTATCACCATAAGTTTTGGGGGAATATACAGAATCTGATCCTGTGAGTGCTCTAAGTTCAGAAGTAGATTCCTTCATCCTTGCCATCTGTGCCTTAGTAAATTACTGTGTCCATTAGCTGGTAGAATACCAATGTTGCCTGAAGCTGTTTCCATCTTATTTTTTCTATGGTACACTTAACAACACTCACACTATTGTGTTTATCTTCATCTTTACCACCAAACACCGGTGATGTCTAAAATGTGGATACTTACTTTCTTCATTGCCAAATAGTGATGCCACAATACTTAAATGCCATACCTGAAGACAAGGGTCCAGGAATATAATTAACCCATTTGCCGCAGCCAGATAAACAGAGAATCAAGTACATGTTTATCCTTGGCCTAAATGTATAATGACAAGATTTTGTTGAGTGGCTGATGGTATTTCTGGAAGCAAATGCGCATTACATTCTTGTAATTGTTACAAAACTGTATCTTTGCATAGGAAATTGAAGCTGCCTTAAATGAAACTGTGGTGGATACAGAAAGCAACTTGAAAATGGAAATGAGTCTCTCTGACAGCTTGGACGGTACACATCTCCATGAACTTATAGTAGCAGTAGAAGAAGCTAATCAGCGTTGCAAAGAGATGGACATTCATTTTGTAAGTTGATTGTGATAAGCGTATGCAGTAAACATAAATGTGTGCAAATGTTCACTTGGGATTTGTAATTGTTTACCATCCACCCAGGAAACACATTTGATTTACCCATCACTACTTAAAAAATATCACTGAATTCTTGCCCAAAATAATATGACCTTCATAAACTCACTTCCCCCATACTTTCTCTACAGTTCTATTTCCCACATCCTTGGTGTCTCATCTCCTATCATAGAGATCTTAATCATATGCACTTCCCACCAACCGCTGAGAAGTCTCATACTCTACCAAGTACATCTGTCAAAGATCTACATATTTGACCTTATCTTGCAAATGCTTGAATGATTGTGATGTTATGTTACAATAATTCAGGAATTTTATTTGTGGGGAGTATGAATTATCTCTGTACTTTAGATTGCTATGTCTGTTTTTCTGTATAGTATTTATGTTTACATCCAAAAATTCACACCATTGGCACAGACCAAAAGCTGATATCTCCATTCATTTGGAAAATTGTAAAGGAAAGTTTAAAAGCACTGATAATAAAGTACTTCTTTGTTAGACATCATTCTGAACAGGAAATGCATTAGACAGGTTTTTATTTATATGTATTTTGCTACAGGTTTCATTCAAACACATTTTAATTGGCCTAAGCCTCTGGAAATTCAACTTTCTATGTTGCAGGAATTTCAGCACCAATACATTTTTGGAGAATCAGGCCTGGAACCCAAAGTAAGAGTTCGTGACACTGACAAACATCTGACTGCTTTCTGGAAGCCTACAAATTTCCTCAAATGGCTCAGTCTTTTGCGTGATTATGAACCGGTTAGTTACTTCATATCTGTTAACTGCACAACACATTTCATCACATTTATTTAAAATATGCTACTCCTTTTAATTCTCCTGAAAGTATGAGGAAAAATCAAGAGAAATTTCTTTTCTGGTCTGTTTCATAAGTGGGTATAAAAATGAAAAATACTTTAAAATGTAAACAACTACATAAGAGACTTTTTGTTGCCTTTCAGTATAGTGAAGAACCAGTATAACTTTAATTTCAGTAAAATATTTATATAATTTGCTTGTCTCTTCAGAATTTAATCACCTAATTAAAAAAAACATTTATCTGGTTATCTGTCTATAAGCCTACAGTGTTACAATCCAAAACACAAACATCATCTTCCACTGTGAGAACCTCAAAACTCTTGAAGATCTGAGATTCAAATGGTCTTACATTTATGTACACTTTCCCTCTATATTATTATGGTGATTATATATTGAAAACATATTGTTCTTATAGTACACTGTGTTCATTTGATACAAGCAGTTTCAGCAGTTTAAAAAAACTGTTACCATCCTACACAAACCTAAACTCAAGTGCACTATTTTAATTGTACTGTCTTTTCAGAATGACAGCTTTAAGGAATTATTGGACACTGACTTATCATGGGAAGCTGATGATTGGAAAGGAAATGAACACGACAGTATGCACAATAGGAGCCGAATATCAGTCAATATGCACCAAATTAAACAACAGCTCAATGACAGCATACAACATTTGTCAGTGGAATACTCATCAAATAATGATTCAGTTCTAGGCAGTTCACAGAATTATTTATCTGTGACTGACAACACCAGTACAGCAGGTATGAGAAAGTTCCTTACATTTCACACTAGGTCTCAAAAATCAAATTATAGTTTGTAACAGATTATGTAAGAAGTCAAGAGATATTTTACTTATCTTTGCATTGTTACTGCTATTTAGCCTCATTATTTGTCAGGAGCTGAATTTAAATGAATAAACATTTATCAGCTGATGTATAATGTAAAATTTAAGATGGGTATATTCACAAATTTTTATTTTAAAAATAGACTACTCATGTACTTTGTATTATCATTAGGATGTGTAATATGACACAGTGAGATGTAAACACTTCACAGTGTCAAAGCCCAGTTCAGTCCCTGCAACAACATTCAGTAACCTCTTGTTTCATCTCAATCAGCATTTTCCTTTTTTTGAATTTAGAAAATAATAATGTGCTATAGAGCTATTATGAAAATAAAAAGCATCTTGCAGTCTCTAAGAATATGATTAATTCTAATAACAATATTTTTGTATATTGCAGATTGCACTCGTGATACTGAAGGTGTGAGCAACTGTCTGCAACAAATGGAAACAGCAGCCATCAGACTTCACAAATTGTGCAAGAATAGGAAAAAGTGCGAGAAAGTATGCACAACTCTGGATTCACTACATGGCCTTATCCAGCAACTGAGGTTTGTTTTAGATGTCAGCCATGAACATGACATATCATTTACACAACAATATAACACTTCAGAACATTCTCCCCAACTCTTTGGAAGCAGTCCCAAGAAGAGATATTTTCCTTGTCTGCCTTCACATTCTGCCCCAGTGAGATCAAGTCTCCGATCACCATGTCCTCAGTTATCAAGAACAAAGAAAGCAGTCAGATTCTTTTTGACAACAAGTCAACAGGAACGGAATACAGAATAGTAATACAACAGCAGTTGTAAGGTTTTTAATTTTATAATGTACTGTAATATAAATCATGTTTTTGTTGATAACAATAAATTATAATCTGTCTCTCTGAAAGTATTCAGTCAAAATAATCCTCAATATCAATGTCTGGGTTCAACAGGTCTTCACCATAGGCACTGAGATCAAGTTGATTCAAAATCAAATTTTCACACATTTCTTCTAAATCTGTTTCTCCTATGAGAACTGCACCCTGCATCTTTCCATCTTTCATTACTAATTTGATGTACTCAACCCCCTTTGTGACTCGGAGAAGAACTTCATACTGCCCATCAAGTGTCTGGCCATTGTATAAACCCAACAGTACAACCTTATAACCAAAAAACCGTGTCACATGTGAAAACAACTCAAAACAGAAATCTTGGAGGACTGTTTCACCTGATAATGAAGCTACCATACTCTTAGCTGCATACATCCCCATCTGTCGAGCTTGAGTCCACAGCCTCATCTGAAACCAATGTGCAGCTTGTTCCCATGATGCAGTACATACATCTCCTGCAGCAAAAATGTCAGGTATGCTTGTCTCCATCTTCCAGTTAACCTTTATCCCTCCATCATCAGCAAGAATGAGTTTGTCATTTGTGGTTAATACAGAATTGTTTGGTATTACACCAGTCGCTGATACAATGAAGTCACAGCCATAGACTTTGCCATTTGTCAAATGAACATATACAGGCCATGATTCATTGCTTGAATCCTTTAACTCTGCTTTGTAACTGATTTCCTTTACTTCAGTTTCATATTCCACTGTGACCTTCGTCATGTTAGCATGAATTCCATGAATGCTGAAAGTGGCATGCCAGTCTGGACCCAAGGCTGCTCCTCTAGGTCTATCCTTCAGATCAGAAGATCCACTGACAGTATATTTCAGTCTTTTTACAGCGGATGATGTCTGACTTGTCATTCTCTCCTTTGTCTTTAACAGCCGTGTTTGAAAGAATTCTGCAGCTCCTGGATCTATATATGTGGCTGATATATGCTTATCCTTTATAGCCCATATTATTTCTACTCCTTCAATTTCATGCACAAGCTCAGTGGCTATGCCTCCATTTCCTACAACAATAATCCTGCGAGCATCCTTGATTCTAGTCTCAAATGCCTTCACAGATTCAGTATCACGTATACCAAGAACAAATGGATTTTCTTCTGCTATTAACTTTGGACTTCCTCCTGTACAAATACATATCTTCTCATACGCGATGCACTTTCCACCAGATGTAGAAACTATATGCTCTTCAGTGTTAATTGATGTCACTGTATCTTGTATTACAGATACAGTCTGATGTAAGTCAGCAAATATTTCAGCTCTGAGCTCTTTAACATCAAATTCACACAGTGTCTTGGTTAGGTGAACAATATTGGTAACAGCCTTAATGACAGGTGAGGCTGTAAGCAGCAAAACTTGCTTATCAGGCCTCAAAAATGCTAATCCTTCTGCACATGATACTCCAGCTATACCTCCTCCCACAATAACAAATGAATAGCTTTCCATTATAGGTACTCTGTACTTGGCAGACTATTAGAGTTTATAATATAGTGAATAGTCATATTCACGAAAAGGAACATCAAAAGTTATGAAGCCATAGTCCTTTGCCTTTTCTATTGCCACCAGCAGCTCCAAGTGACGCCTCTGACACAGACCAGTTTTTCTGGGGGGGAAAAATATAATGTCATTTTGCTGTAATACAGAATATGCAATAATTTGTTTTGAGTAATAGCAAAAAAACTACTCACGAATAGCTGAATACTTCTCCAGTATGTGGTGAAATGAACTGGTTTAGTAAATCCACATTCTCATGATGCAGTACCAAATATTCATCTCTGCAGATTGGGCATGGGTTACCTGTTGAAATTATACCACCTCTCTGAAAAAAAAATTAGTATGTTTTCTGAAAAAGTGAATTTTTTTTTCTATTCATTTTACATTTTAAATTGTACAATATTATACTGAAACATTTTAGTGTGATTTGTTTGCCTTGCAAAAAGTATCAGGACAGAAAAGAAAGTATATTTTCTCCATATAACTGATGCCATTATATTGTTCTGTCTATCACAGCTCAACTGTACAATTCATTATGTAAAAGCCTAGCATAATATTTTGTTGGCAAATTTAAGAAGGCAGATTTTTTGGAGACTAAACTGGCCCTATAGTTCAGTCTCTAAAAGCAGGATATGGTAGAATTACACCCCCCCACCCACCCCGAAAGTGCAAGCTGTCTCTACTTATCACAATTCTGTGAGAATCTGAAATTTTTTTCTGCTCTTGACATGACCTTGGAATTTATAGATTGCAAAATTAAAATCACAACTGGCACAAAATTCTGTACACTAAACTCCCCTGAAAAGAATATATTCTCTCTTTATAGTGTATCACTTCAAAGCATGACTAAAGTTTTATCCACAGATGTCTACCAGCTTCACAGATATTATGGAATCATGGTATTGTCCGCGAGCCACGACAGTAGACCTGGTATCTTTGAGGGAGGTGGGGTAGACTTCTGTGCTACTAACGGACTGAAAAACACCCACAGCTTATACAGGTCGTACGTCGTGAGCTAATGTACTGACTGACTGATAGCACAATGTTCTTAGGTAAGGAATACATCACCAGCGCATGCGCAGAACCCACTTTCCCCCTGCCACACAAGCAACGTCTGACAAGGCCACGTCTACTCTCGTGGCTCGCAGACTATACATACATCAGATCCTCATGGTGGTTGAGATGTTTGTGGTTTTCTGGGATAATGCTGTGTGGTCTTGTAAGTGTAAATGTTTTGGAGGGACATACCACCTCCATCTCCAGTGAACATGGAGGTAATACATTCCTCTGAAATAACATTATAAGGTATTTAAGGTAACAAAATCACAATACTTTTCCACAATTGACTTACAATACATGTCTTTCTTGTCTTCAGGGGGGGGAAAGCTCCTTTGTGATTTCTTCTATACTGAATCCACACTGGCTCATTACCATAAGTTTCTTTGTATGCTGAAAGAACAATACAGTGTTTGTATGGTCAGTATGAAAACTGCAGTTTTATCACAACAGAGAAAAAGAGCTCCATCCTTTTAGTGAAAAATATATAAAAACAAATTTCCACATCTGGCTGCCCCAACCATTTTACACAAGTAATTGGTTTTGATTCCATTTATCACATTTACAATATAAGTTCTGTGGTGTTCATTACCTTTACTATGCAAAATTCTTTCCTCACACTTGATATTACAACACACACCTAATTAATAACACAGTATAAGTTAAGGAAAGTAATAATTTTCCCTGTTCTTTCAAATATTAAGTAAAATGAAAGATGTACTTATTTACAAAGCTTGCGTTTAAAGAGATGATTGAAAGAACACTTGAATGTCTTCTGTTACTGGTAACTATACCTCAATCACTAGGCAGCTAAACATGAATTTAGTGAATAAGACCATACTATGGCAAAAATGGAAATTGCTCTGAAAACCCTTCACTATTAATATTGCTTTGAATAAAGTTCCTAACTCTTTAAATGCAGTTTTATTTATATACTTGGCAAACATAAAAAAACACTTTTTGGATTTAATACTCCCAATAAAACAAAACCTTTTATGTGTATCTTTCAGATTTCTAATACATACCTTCGCTTCTCAGATATCTGATACTAGTTTCTGCAGGAACAACAGTGGTACTATCTATTGAGGGATCATGCTTTTTGTTGTTGTCATCTTTGACTTCCACTTCTGATTCTGGTTTACAAAATGATGGGACACCAACTGTTAATGGACGAATGAACAGGTCCTGCAATATACAATATACATTACAAGTCCACATGACATTATAAAGTATCTGCATGTTGGCCACATGCCTGTCATCTGTTATGTATTTGGGTGGCCTTCAATACCCCAATATATGCTGCAATATTATTACAATAACAGCAATTTTCTACAAATCAGAGAGTTGTAGTAGGTACTTACATATTGGTCATAGACCTGTGCTCATAAGTCAAATTGTTCGGAAACCACCTGAAACCCCTGTAAAATGTACTTCTACATTTAGTCTATTTATGTAATATATATTCACATGAATGGACAAGCAGTAAGTATGAAGGCATGCTTTTCTAAAAGTTTGGACAGGTGAGAGAATGAGTCTTTACTATAACTACTTACTTCAAAAGAAGTGTGACAGACTATGCCCACTTCATATTTAAAAAAATGCTGGATTTTGATCAGTATATTGTGGGAAAACACTAAATTTCTAAAATCGTCAGTTCTCAGTTTAATAACATCTCCATCAATTTAAATCATAGAATATAAGAGAATTTATTTACATTCCATAGATCCTTCATAGGCCTAAGCCAAGGATGTACAACAGGTCATAGCACAAATACAATACTTGTTTCTAGTACAAATATAAATACATAGTTACAACAGCTATTTACAGACTTTTGGGACCACAGTATTACAGCAAAATAATTATAATGAGAAACCATCACAGTTGTTACATGTATTTATAAATTCTACTGAGTAGAAGTGAGATAGGAGATACTCTTTTTAAGCTGGCTTAAACATTTTTATAGCATTATTTAAACTTTTGACAGTAGGTGGAAGATTATTGAATAACATAATTCCTGTATAGTAAACTCCTTTTTGATATTTACTGAGGTTAGAATTTGGCACATGAAGGTTGTATCTGTATCTTGTTCTTATATTGTGGATATCTGAATTTGCTTGAATTTTTTCCATATTATCCACTGTAAATTATAATAGTAAGAGCAAGAATTCGCTGGCTAGTGGAAGAATATTAAACTTCTTAAATAATTCCCTACAAGAGGCTCTCCTTTTAGTGCCTGCCATTATTCTAATGATTTTCTTTTGAATGTAAACTACTTTTTTGATGTCTGTTGAATTTAAACAGAAAATTATTCCATATGAGATGATGGAATGGAAGTAAGCAAAATAAATTAATTTTAAACTTTCTTTTTTCATGAGTGCTGCAACTGCCCTCATGGCTAAACATGCCAAGCTAAGTTTGGGGATAATGTATTGAACATGTGCTTTCCAATTTAATTTGTTGTCAATTTGTAGGCCAAGAAATTTAGTTGTTTCTAACAACCTTACAATATAGTGACAATGTATTACATACTAGACCTATCACAATTCTAACCTACCGAATATCCTCGAATTGTCTCTGGATTTTTGTTTTTACAGTTCCTACCAGTAGCCATGACAAACCCACTCCTTAACTAGCACAAACGGCCACTGCATTGTCCTCTACCAAAGCAAATGTTAGTACTTTAAAATTGGACATCCTTTTTGGGTCACCAAGCATAATAAATTTGACCGAACTATGCACGCTTCTCCGAAAACTATTTCATATGACAAAACAGTCGATACCAATCGTAACAGCACAGAACGTGATCGATATTATGCCTCTCCTACATTACGCATTTGGAATAAATATCTGAAATCATGTTTACCTTGCACGAAACGCTATCAACTGGCCACTTGCAGATACATACTTTTTCCGGTCGGAACTTGCAGTAATTCGCAACCAACCTCGAATAAAACAACAAGGCCATATTGTATCAAGAATGTTCAAGAATATTTCACTCCACCTGAAGGATTGTGGTTATAGTGGGTCACCTGAAATCAAATGAATTTGTGAATGTACAAAGGTAAACTTTGCAACATTATTCCAAACCAAATCCATATAGCATGAAAATTTATTTTTGGTGTAATATACAGACAAGAGGAAACATTTATCTTAAATCATACAGTAAAATCTACTGTTCGGAGATATTTTGTTCATAAAACGGACCGGAACTTCATTTCTTTTGTAGAGTGGAGGGGGTCGACTTTGTACGATGGATGTGCGTCCAAGGGTTATAGTGACGTAAGATCCCCTATACCCAATTTTATATGGTTTTATTTATCGTAGGTAAGTGTGTTATTATAGCGCTTCATGTCACGTAAGCGTATGTATTATCAAACAAAGTATTTATATAATTGTTACATACTATTTACAGATGTGTTGTTTATTTTCTGATGCGTAATCAGAAATAGGATTCATGAGGATTTGTATTTTCACAAGCAACCCAACGAGAGTGCTTTCTCATTCCGTGTAGATTGTCTTCAGCATATTTTATTGCCGAATAATTTGTATTTTAATTTATGAGCAGTTTATTAGATTGATGTAAGTGGCTCATGGAACGGCCAATATAATGTCAGTTATGTATATGAATATGAAAATGTTAACGTAGTCTATTGATTTGCGTTAATGGACTAGTAGGTGGGGGAATTTGGGCTATAATATATTTCCAAGTAAATTAAAAATATTTTTAAAACAAAACAAGTTTGTAAATTATTTTACTATTTTAATTTTTAGAAGTGAATTTATGTTTATATGTATCTTAAGTTTTGTCTCGTTTTTGTGTGACGTAGTAGGGTGGGGTCTGCTCAGAAGCTTTGCGCATAGTTTGCCAGCTCACCGTGCATAAGAAAGCGGTCTTTTGTTCGCGTTGGATGCTGCGTGTTTCTTTATATGCCACAATAATTTTGTATTTTAAAACTATGGTCTGAACGTTATGGACAAATGCTGATATATGTTTGTTTATTGGTAGAGGAAGATTTACGAAATCTGATTTCCTTTTTGAGTACATACAATGGCTTAATAAGGACCCTACAAGCAGGATCCGTTTGTTTCCTTAAACTGGATTTAAGTACGTTTAAGAACTAAACAGTAATGCATAATTGTTTTGTGTATAAAGTAGTGATTGTGGTATTAGTGTAAGGATATTTCGCTTTGTGTAGCTGCTGTGGATGAGCTAAGTCATCGTCAGTCTTCCCGTGTTGGAAGCTAATGCGTAACTTCTGTGGTTTCAGATTCTGAACAGTTAAAAATATGAGTATTTCATGAAGAATCGTGACTTAATGTGAGTCGTGCGAGGTAATTCTCTACAATGGTAAGTATATTATGTCCATACAGAAATTCAAAATGGCTACCAAGGTTAAATGAAGGATATTACGTCTTTTCAGGTTCCGACATTTTTCGGTATGGATCTGTTGTAGATAGTGAATTTATGAGACTGTTGGAACTTCATTTTTTCCAGAGCACTGCGTTTATATGGATGTTCCATGTGTCTCGATATGTAGTAACAGTCGGCATTTAACATATTGAATTGTGTAGCAATATGGTTGCCAGCGTCATCCATAAATTCACACCATAGTAGTTGCAAATAACTGTACAAAGAAGTTACCGTTAGTAAGAGTCGCTTGTGCGTTTTATTGGATTACGTGCAATATTGGAATTAAAAATGGCCATATAGTGTTGCTCTCTGGTGTTGAATTCCCGGAACATGTTTGTTCTGGTTGGTACAGGAATAGGTAGTTAATGTACTAAATAAAATACCAGAACTTTCATTTTGAGGGCATAATCGTTTGGCGTACGAAGAACGCTTAATGGGCCCGTTCATGGCCGTTGCTCCGCCATTTATCGGCGTTATGAACTATAAAACAACGTGAATGGATGTACCTTTTGTTGCAGATAATTTTTTTATTTTATTGATTTTACCAACGCGACTGATTCGTATAGAAATGATACGAATATCCTATTCTCTGCGCACGCGTGTTGTTGGCCGTGAAGGTCGTCTCTGTTCATATCGTGCTTGAAAGAATTATGGTGGTAGGACTGATTTTCATTAATGTTGGTATTCGCGACTCGACTTCGGGCTGTTGTGCAATAGAAGAAGAACCTCTACGTGGCCGATGCGAAAAGTGCAGTGATGGCTTCTCCCATTATTGTAATGCGCATGAGTGAATCATCGGCTCCAGAATAATAATTTTCCGCATAACGTTTTTACCCGCAGCACAGCTTGAGTTTATCAAAGTCACTTGATGGCACATCACAAAATTTCACCTACAATGGAGGTACAAGGTAAAACAGTACAGGAAAACGTTGAGGACTATTTTCAGATGAAATCACCACTGCTATGGAAAAAGGTAGACGTTCCGTGAGTTAGAGTCAAACACTTGCTGTCTCTGGAAATAATTTCATCTTTCCTTACCACACATTTCTTTTTTTTACAAGATTCTGCCCAGTCCTCCAATCAGGACCATCAAATATAACTTGCCACTGGCAACCTGCCTTCTATGAGATCTGTAGAGCTCACCCCACACACATTCACCTTTAAGATGGTAACTGCAGTGTTTGCTGTTACGTTTGTGAAGGTAGCATTCGTTGCAGCTCACAACCATAAGCCAAGAATACCTATTGACAGTTGTGTAAAAGTAGTACAGAATGATTAACCAATCAAACTTTTTTGTTCTGCCTGGTAAGTACAGAATGATTAACCAATCAAAACTTTATTGTTCTGCCTGGTAAGACAATTAAAAAGTTTAATTAAATGGCAAGAAAATCTTTCATAATTGAAATAGGCAATTCCAAACAAGGCCATGAAGATTTTTATAGTGAATCATATTTCTCAAGTTGTAGACATATTTCTTATTGCATACGTGTGGGAAAAGAATTTTATTTGGTTTTTAAGATGTCTTTTGCCTTGTGTTAATAATTTCATTATGTTGCCCAAAACATAGCAGGAATAAGACAAACCCAGTAAGCTCATATTCTGGTAGCAGTAACTGTTTGTCATCATTTGTATGATTTCTGTTTGTTAAGGCTATTACCATATATATTAGGTTTCTTTTTCAATTGGTATGTTTAAACATCTATCACACTACACGGCGCAACAACCGAGAAGACAGCCATCTTAGTACTCACCGCAGTGAGAACCTAAAATCCTACATTTTTTATTTAATTAAAAGTAAAGTAAAGCTGTTCCGCTATACCCCCGGGAAAGGACCCCGGTACTCCTTGGATACGAGGCTGGTTGGGCCCCAGAGCCGGTCTGGACGCAGAGGCTCGAGGAAAAATCCTCTGCCCCCGTCGGGGTCGAACCCCGGTCGTCCAGCCCGTAGCTAGTCACTATACTGACTGAGCTATCCCAGCTCATATTGGTATGTTAGTTACTGGTTTTAGTACTGTGTTATTTACATAATCCATTTTACTGTATTTGCTGGTTTTAATACATTTCTGGCATAAGATTGTACCAGAGCATGGACATAAAGAGATTATTTGTTGTGTAAAGATGGTAATAAATATACAAATTTCAGGCACTTGTTGAAAATGGACTGTATGGTTCTCTATTGAAGATTGTTCAGTACCTATTAAGAGACTAGAGCTTCATGCGAAGTTTGAACTGTACAACCTTGTCATAGATACCACATTCATGTGACTCACACTTGTAGATGTTTTATTTAGATAATATACAAGTAATGGAAGTCATCCAGTACAAAGAGTTTCAACAGTCTAGATCTAATTGGATATGAATGAATTATTAAAATGGATTGTAAACTGTAAGCATTGCATAAACTTTATATCTAAGTATCAGAATTACGAAATTGAGCATTATAATTATGGGACATCTTGCATTGTAAGATACATTTCACCTTGGGTGCCATTTTATAACAGCATTTTTATTTTAATTGCAGTTGCTATGTACAGTATTACAATTATGTTTTTTTATTAGTTTACTACAACCAAGGTTTTATAAATATGTTTGCCCACTTTTTCTGTGATCAGTTTATATTGGTAAATATTAAAAAAATATTAATATGAAGCATATTGTAAGATCATAACTACTTTACAGACTCTTGCTTAATGTTCAGCTGGTTTGTAAAATATATCTAATGTCCATGAATGTTTCCTGTTTTTAAATATTTTCCTAATTTCCTGTTACGCCTGAAATTGAATTACTGGAATCAAATGTGAAAGTTTGTTTGAAGCAGAATTTTGGTATTTAATTATATTTGAGCATGGTTTCAGTTGCTCAGGCTGTTGCATCAAATGAGAGGATGGTAGTGAAAAGTGAATTGGAAAGAATGCTGAAGGAAGTTGCCATGGCCTAATTTGATCTATTATCCTAGAATTTGCCTGGAGGGACTAAGGAAAACTATGCTTGGCCCTGTTTCCCTGATATAAATTTTTAATATTGCACACATATTTATCCTTGGTTTTACAAGAGGTTTCTTTCCTGCACTCATCCAACAAGAATTTTACATTCATTTATCTCTCCATACATGCTATGTGTCTTCTCACTCACCATGATGTAATTATCCAAGATAGCAGATAGGGAGGCAAAATATTTTGAGCTGCGTGGGTGTTTGGTCATTGATACAGAACAAGTTATTGATATTCAATTTATGCTTGGATCATTCTGCACTATGGAAATGGATATATACATAAATATTTCATAAAATTTGCTTCTGTTTGTGTATATCTTTACTGCACCAATTTTATTTCCTCCTTCCTCTGCTTTCCTTCATCCTAGGCAATGAAGTAATATAGGTATGTCTTGTTTCCTTCCCTATGTCTATCTTCAATAAAATCCTATCGGGCAACAAGCTGTGTTACTCTGGACAAAAGCCTTTGGAGACCTCCTCTGCCTCCATCAACAGTAGAATGGTCTTCTGTCCAGAACTGAACACAGCTTGTTGCCTAAGAGGATTATATTGAGTTCGGTCACCATGAAAGCTTTGTCCTATATGTATTAACTTGCATCCACAGTGCAGGTAGAGCTGCAGAAAATACCACATAGTTCACATTTATAGCACATTTTAAGAACTTTTGAATGTTGCCCATAACCATGTACCTGTTACGCAGTTCTGTCATTCTTCTTGTAGTATTCTAAATTCTTTGGGATGCATTTTATTTGTTTCCTTTTCAGACTTTTATTATCTTCAGTATCTGCTTACACACTTCTGCTGATAAAGAAAGTAATGATTATTATGGATCATGGTTATATTCCACATGTGTTTTTATTGAACTGTTATCTTTGTAGGTACTCCATTTCAGGTTTAATGATTATGGTGATTTATCTTACAACTTTAACAGTACATATCAGTAGATGCTTTCTCTTTAGTATAATTTTCATGAATACAATAGAATTTAAATGTCAAAATATGTCACATGATCAGCTTCTGAAAGTGTCGGTATTTTATACTGATAATAATCCTTATGCATGGTTTTCCACCTTACCTTTGTTTGTAGGTACTTTGAATTTCTCAATTTAAGTTTGTATTAGAACACTTGCTCTCTGAAGATTTGGCAGGAACAGCAAAAAGTAAAGCAGTCCCGCTTGTGGAGAGGTGGCATAGCTCGTACTCATTCTTTACCTTGGCACGAGAATACATACATTTGTATTAATTTAAGCGGAATTTTCCTAAAATCTTGAGGAAACAAATTTGTGAATATATGATATTTCTAGTGTAATTGAACGTGTGGGGAAATGAAAAGGGCACGTCACATTAGCAAACTTTTGACAAAATGGAAGAAACTGTTTATGTTTCAGAGAATTAAAAAATTGTGTAAAACACTGAAGCCATAATTAGCAATATCAATATTTGAATTCTGTAACTATGACTTTTGTGTTAATAGTCTTGTGCGTGATATATATTATTGTTTTTAAGTATGCCCTTTTCACACTTTCTGCAAATGTAAGTGGTTGAGAGGGAAGATTATTTCTCATTATGACAGTGAACAAGTTTTTAATTTACATTTCAGATCGCTATAAGTGTAAAAGTCTTAATTGATTGTGTTCAGTGTTCTTCATAGCCTCTTTTATGTTATATTTTTCATGTTTATTAGGCTGTTGCCATTTGGGAAGTAGTTTTTATTTGGGATAGAGAGAAACCTGGAATTGTTATGATGAAGCCGTCCATAAAATCTGTGATGATGATCTTAAAGAGCTGTATTCACACATGTAATATTGTGAAATCAAAAAATTAACTTTTTGGGCTCTAGAAGCAGCTTTGCCATAGGACTGTGCTTTGTAGGATTTTGGCCACCACTGTGCTGAAGTTGTTGCACATGTTTTGAAAACACCCTCTTTCTACTTTATTGCTCATTCATACTTTAATATTCTTACCCTATTTATTTATGCAGAACTGTTTTAGTGAGTCCAAAGTGTCTGTCACATGATGTAAGAGTGTTGGACATGAAAGTATTGAAGTATTTTGTTGAACCTCCCATTAGCAATTGATATTGCAAAGAATCTAGCAGCAATGTGGTTTTTGTTCTGACCAGGACAGATGTCTAAAAAAATTAGTTTATTGAGAGTTTGATATGTGGTTTTTGATGCAATCCAATAATAAGGAACATATTTCATTGGGTTCTGCCTTACCTTGCCCTTCATTAATAAAAATGGTATTTTTAGGGTATTTACTACTCCAAATGAAATGTATATACCCAGAGGTGATGAAAGTAAACTCTTATGCTGATATGTGTGGGAGCTGTAGGTATTGCATGAAATTCAACAAATTCTGAACTGCATGAATTTTTAGCGTGCTAAAGCTAAGGATGATAGTAGGTGGTTTGTTGTTAATATATGCACTTACAGAACAATTATAAAAATTGTCATTTTGAAGAAATACTGACGTCCTTTTCATTCCCACACATTCAATTTTACTTAAGTATTATTTTGTCTCAATTTATTTGGGGATGGAAAGGGGAGAAAAATTGAGGCTTCTGAAAGTATAGTAATTGCAGTCATTTCTACTTTTTGTGGTAGATATTCCGTGATATGGTTTTGTGAGTTTATAATTTTCCATAATAGAGTTTAACCTCAAATGATGAGAGTTATAGACATTTATGTAAAATGTTAATTTAGTTGTGTCTAATGTTAATATTTTTGACACATTGTATCACTCACTGGCCATCAACACCATGCTGTTGTGAACTAAAACAACATAAATGAAGAAGTGATGACATATTCAACTGCTTTAAACCAAAATTTATTTAACTATAGACATCAGTATTGAAGGCATTACTAATTGGCCAGTTCTTGTTTTCAGTTTTCAGCTCTCACATTTTAAGTGGATTTATTAGCTGTTCTTGTATCATGATTTTGGCCAGAATTCTCTTGATGAGATATGAACATGTTGGTTTTCTTTATCTTTACTTTTAGAACTTGATGGTTTCTAGGTTTTCTCTGTGACATTTATGTTGTTGCCCAACTAAAATGGCATCAACCTAGATCACAAGGTAATATATTTTACTCAGTTCTAGTCTCCTTATTTTTAACTGAAGTCATATTGTCTCTGCTTTTGATTATTATGTGTGATAATGAGCCTTTTTTTTCACTTAAACACATTTTAACTCTGCTAGTTTCATAGGTAAAGCAAATTACCATGGTGCCCATGCAAAATATTTTAGATTTATGGTGATCACCACAGCTTTTCTTGACATGTGATATTCTAAGTTTTGTTAAAAATCCTAAAGTAAATATGATTCAGTACATCTTCAGGAAGGATATTTATCAGTTGTGCTATGGCACTTCCTTTCTACATGTCAGTTTGCCAGAAGTTACTGGAAGTTTACAATAATGATAAAAAGGTAGTATGCTTCCTTGTGGTGCAGTTATTCTGTTCAGGGTTCCCCTTGTGTTGAATGTGGATAAGTTTACACTATAACATTGGGTATTCTTGTATACATGTTATCTTGTCACTGGCACGTTAATAGACGAAAAACTGAAACGGTTAAGTATTAACTGAAGAGAAGTTTGACAGTATTGGAGCTCATCTTGATATTCACCTTATAAGCTTAAGTGCCTTACACAAGAAATAGGAGTATCAGAAGAGATTGCAGGAACCACTACAAAATTATTGAAATTATAGCCTTATAAAATCACAGTTGTGCACTCTTTGCAGCCATGTGATCCAGTAACCAGACCTATTTTTGTAACTGATATGTTAAATCAGTTGATGACAATGGACTTCAGCCCATGTTGACCTTATTTCTGTCAGATATGGCTTGGTTTTATTTGAATTGATATGGAAAAAACTAAATAATATGTACCTGGCCACAGAAAGTTCATATCTTTCACACAGAATTCTGTTAGTACTGTTTTCCTTTCATCATGGCAGGCTTGCAGCAACTTCTGGCAGCTGATGTGACCACACAGTAGAAAGGCTGAGCTGGAACACAGCTGCCAAATATCCACACTGCATACTATAATGTTCCATCCAAATTTAAATATTAAACTATTTGTATGGTGAAAGGATACAGCAACCAAAATGTAACAGAAGATTGTTGAAGTAAAGGAAGCAGTCTGTTTCAAAGAGTGATTCTGTACAAGATTTAAATAAATTAGATAACACGTTTATTTATGTTTACAAATGTTGGCTGTGATGTGACTTCTGAAAAGGATCATTACATAGATCGGAAGGTTAAAAAATTTTGAGGCTATTCGTGGCACAACCTATCTTACTGTATGATAGTGAAGCATAAACAATTACAATCAAAGAAATAAGCAAATTACAAGCAGCAGAAATGCATAACATAAGGCCAATCAAATCAGTACAAGGCAAGAATGTTTCATAAATGAAGACATTAGAAATGAATTGGGCATAGAGCCAGTAATGCAGCAAATGATAAAATACAGAGAAATGTGGAAATCACACGAAGAACTAATGCTAGAGGAAAGAGTACCAAAGCAAATCTTGGTTTGCTGGTCCCTGGAAATTATGGAGGGCAAACTACAGACCAGAACAGACAATGTGCTAATCCATAAAGAGGAAGAAGTGATAATTCTGTTAAAAGATTTACATAAAATGAGTGATGTGTAAGATTCCACATATCACATTTGAGCATTGTAGGTTGAAGGACATCTATCCACTTCCATATTACTTGTAAATAACTTCTATTGACTGCAAATACATGTTTACAGTAATTATTTAGGCCAATTGTAATGAATATTTTCTTTCATTGTACTCTTAACAGCATTACTAGGACTAATTGAATTCAACAGGCGTCTTTTATGTGTTCATTTTCAGGAGGAAATGAGTAGGCTTGTAAGGTCACTGTATTGTCTGTGTTTATGGCCCTTTTTTACCCACTTCTAAACCACTTGTGCTATTTTCATGTAAATTTGGTATGAACATTGTACCATTGGAGGTCACACCCACCTCATATTAATTCCTTACAACCAGTAATGACAGATAAAACAGACATACTTGTGAAGTAAGAGTGATACTGGCTTCTAATCTAGAGTCCTGAAGTGGTGTATGGCAGTGTTCTTAAAACGATATGTAACTGTTCAGGTAATTTAAAATTATAAGCATGATAACAGTGCAAATAACTGTTTTAATATGACAATCTGTATTTAAGTAATAAATGTTCCCAGAAAGAAAATTGCTGCTTACAGCAATAATCTATAATATATTTCAATAAGTAAAATGAACTCTTGGTGCCAAGCAGTAACACGAAGATAAAATATTCACAGTACTGGAAGTCGGTGTAGTAGAAACGTAATCATTCATAAGTTCTGCAACAGTTTTGTTTGATGAATGATGACCTTTGAAAGGAAATTTAACAAGTTGGAAATTTCAGAATAATAATATTATATTAGGTGTGGGTAGTGCATCAGTGTTTTACTTGCATTTGATGGTAATGCTTATTTTTGTACTCTTCTGGTAGAAGGTCCTTTTTTGACTAGGGCATTTATTCACCATTAAGCTGTACTGGTAACCTATTTGCCAGTTTTAGCAAATGATTACACTTTCAGAAAAGTTGCAGCCATAATGGTGACATGTAATACCATCATATGATATCCAGATGGATCAGAGGGTTATTTCTTTTGATGAGGTTGCTCATGCGGTAAAGAAAATGCTTTTCTCTGGGAATATTTATGGTGCAAGAAGTTTATAAGTGATAGTGAAGTAACTTTCAGGATCAGATGATTGCTTTTAATTTCAGATTGATGGTGTGTAAATAGGGAACACTGATCTCTGTGATGATTTGAATTCATTACCACAGATTCAGTGTCTGCCGCTTGAACACCATTCACTTTACTTATCCACCCTGGCCAAACATGTATGCAGGATATAATATGTATTATTTACTGATGCAAAGATAACATTAGAAAGTTGTAATGGGTTAATTTAAATACAGATTCAAAATATTCAATTTAAAATGTATATGAGGAGAAACTAAATTTATTGTAATTTAGGAGGGTATAACATACATACAAAAAAACTCATACAAATAGATAATAAGTCTACCTGGATTTGCTAGAGTGAATGATACATTTTCACATGTGAAGACCAGGTGTCCAGTGCACCCAGCTGCAAACTTTATCTAAGTTAAAATAATTAGGTAGGTGATTGGCTCTATTTCAAGTTAACCCTCCTGGTTGGACACCTGTATGGTGTTATCTAAGGAGACAGTGGTTTTGCCAGAAATGTCCAAAACTGTGCATGTCATTTTCAGCAGTAACACACATAGCTGAAGGCCTTGTTGGCACATTAATACCACCAGTGTCCATTATGGAATGACTATTGATTTTGCCCTTGAAAACATTGATAAGAAATGAAGCATTTTGTTGTCATCAGAGATAGTGTTCCAAAATTTAAATGGCACACTACTAAGTCATTATGCAAAGTATCAAACCGAAAAAAATAGAAGAAGCAAATTGTTGAATTTCCTTTGTTTTATTGAAGTTGGTCAATGTAAGATATTTCCATGTGGCAGAGGCAAGCTGTAGCTTTGACTTAATTAAATCAATATATATAAACTAAGCTATCAAATGAAGGGAAATTAAAATGTATACTGTTGGTCTTTTATGTGAAAGGTATATAATTTTAGTTTTGGGGGATGTAAAGTTTTGTAGTTTTTACTACTAATCAATGCCTGCTTGTCTCCTTGTCAAATGTTCTGTAATTTGAAGGTCTGCTGTTTGGTAGGAACAGATTTATGGTTAACATTGGTTTACTGTTGTTGAAGGGAAGAAAATGGGAGTGCAAAAGGACAATACATGGACTTAAAGAATTGCATGATGATGAGCTTCTCAGACTGTGTTCCTACCTGATATTGTTGGTGTGATTAAATTGAGGAGAATGAAGTGAGTGGGTAACTCAATCAGTATAGTGACTGACTACGGACTGGGCGATCGAGGTTCGATTCCCGATAGGGGCAGAGGATTTTTCGTCTAGCCTCTGGGGCCCATCCAGCCTCCTATCCAATGGGTACCGGGGTCCTTTCCCAGTTGTAAAGCATGGCCAGGTCATGACACTGACCACTCACCTCCATCTAGTGCTGAGGTTAAGAATTAGTTTACCTCACTTTCTGAGGTGGGTGAGACATGTGACATGCATGGAAGAGGGGAGGGGTGTTTATTGAGTATTGGTTGGGAGGCCAGTAGGGAGACTTCAGTATGGATGGGAGGGTAACGTTAACATGAATCTTAAGGGGGTGGGAATCGATGGAGTGAAGTGGATGCAGCTAGCTCAGGATAGAGTCCGGTGACAGGCTTTTGTGAACACTATGATGAACCGATTGGTTCCATAAAGAAAGTAGGCTATTCTTTGACAAGCTGTGTGACAACTTTTCAAAGAATATTGGTGTTCAGTTCCTGTGCAATCATATCAGTATTCTGAGCCACTCGCCACATTTCTGTTGTTTCTGAAGGTTTTGAACAGCTGGATCATTCATCTTGTATGCCTTCTTGAAATATGTTGTCTCCTCACAAAAACCTGTGCTGTACATCTGTTTTTGCCTCCAAGAATTGTTTTCTAAATGCTATATGGCATTTTGACCTGTCTTATTAAAAATTTAGTGATGCCCCTCTTCAAAATATTAGATCCCTTTTTGACAGTTGACCAAAACACAAATTCAGTAAACACTGCTATTGCAAAAGAGGCTGAATCAAAATACTGTTGCTTAAAGCTCCACAGTTACATACTAACAGTATTGCCTGATTTGTTCAGTCATCCTGATACAAGCTTAAGCAAATTAAGAACCCTGTGTTCTGGGTTTCACTAAACTTAGTTCTTGTTTTCTGAATGAGAGTAATTTCTGTTTGTTATCCCTAATAATTTTGAAGTAATGTTGGATAAGTAAGGTTAGGTGCTAAGAGTACTGTATTAAACTTTCCCCTCCTCTCATGGCTACATTCACTTCTTCTTCTTCTATGGCTCTCCGGACCGTATTTGGTCCATGGCCTCCTCAATTCTCCTCATCCATTTGGTCCTATTGTTAGGTCCATTCTGTCTGAGGCTTTGATTGAGGTTTTGAAACATCTTCCTTTTTAAGGTGCAAGGTTGTTTGCCTTGCGACCACCCCCCAACCTGGAGGACCAGGGTACCTGTCTTAGTCTGACCTCTCCCCCTCGACCAATCTGGCTAGGGAGGCCCTACCAGTAGCTATGCTACCACCAGCATAGCTCTTGGGGTCACTGAGGTACTCAAGCCCCACCACCACGACAAGGTGCATGTACCATTAAGTGGGGTGGCTACAGGCACAGTGTGGTTGTGGTGTTTATCAATGAAAATTGTGTATTATTGTGGAAAAATGCAGAAGACTACTTATCAATGTGACCCTGTCTCTACCTTTGAATTTTTTAATTTTTGACTAATACCAGCATAGTGGATCTTTGAATTGTGAGGTGGGAGCAAAACTGTTGCCACTTGGTGTAGGCCCTGAAATGTGTGATTGTAGATATTTGTAACCTCCGCTATTTTTAAGGGTATATATATCTATAAAATTTGAACATTGGAGCCATGCATGAGCTACATCTATCTTTTGCAGTTGGAGCTTGAGAAACAAAATTGTTCGTGGAAATAGATTATAAACGTGATACTTCTACATGTGTGTTAATTAGTTTGGTTAGTGCTGAAACTCTGATGTTATGTGACAAAGTAGGCAGTATCTATGCTAGTGGGAATTATGTTCATAAGTTGATCATAAATTGTTTAATTATTGATTTATAGTTCCTGTTGTCTTCATTATATATGGTTGGTAGATAACATTTGAAGGAAAGTAGACACAATAAATTATTCCCATACTTCCTTTAAAATTGTATGAGATTTAAAAAAAAAGTAAAGCTGTCCTGTTGTATGCTACATGTAGGTACCTGTGAGGAGAAGAGGTATAGCTCCTACTCATTCTTAACCTTGGCACTAAGTAGGGGTGGGTGTTGAGCATCACGCCATGGCTGCTCTTTACTCCTGGGAAAAGACCTCGGTACCCATTTGAATTGTATTGCTTAGCACTGTCTAAAAATGTGAGTCACATTTGAAACTGAGAAGACAGGTGGGAAATAAAATGACAGAATAATTTAGCTTGAAAAATAATTGAGCGTGCACTATGCAGATGACATAGTTACACGGGAATCAAATGAAGATGCTTCAGGGGTTAGTTACAGTGTGTAATAATATTTTATTACATATCAGTTTATACGAATAAGATGGTGTGGATGTGTTTCAAGAATGAACAAAGAGAATGTCAGGAAAGTTTTAAACATAAAATTAAAAGGAAAATGCCAAAGAGGGAGGCTGAGATCATGATGGGAACACCAGGTTAGGAAAGCTGTCGTGGATTGAAGAATGTAGATAAGTTGTGGAAAGAGGGAGCATAGTTGTAAGATCAGCCACATAAATTAGAAGTGAAATGATCAATAAAACTACATTATGCAGTATAACCAATTTTTTTTTAACTTTGTGGGGGGTAGTTACCATTAAGTGCCACAGCCCCACACATTACAGCTTTATCCTGTTTTGTGAAAATAGCTAGTGGTCTTTTTATGTCTATATATGATGTATTATACATCTAATAAATAAATATGAGTACTTGGAAATTACTATTTTTTTGTGTGAACTGGTTTCATCTGGTTCAGGATAGTGGGAGTGGTAATGAAACTTCTCGTTCCATATAAAGCAGGAATTTGATTAGCTGTGTAAATGTCAGCCTGTCAGCTTCATGAGTTAGTCATTCATATATTAAAGTAAGTAGTAAACTGTAGATCAAGAAATGTTACCTGGGCAGTTTTGTGGTCTTTAAGTATTTTTTATGTTGCTTTGTGGCAGGGGGTAACACTGCTAAAATGGACTTACGAAAATTGCCTCATTGTTACATAACAAGTGCTTGCCAACTTTGTTCCATATTGAAACAAAGGAAATCGCATAACCTACCTACACATATCCTTCATTTGCATGTTCACCTGCTGTAAATTCAATTTCATGTCATTTTGACGGAAATACATCTATACAGAAGGGTAATTCGGCAAAAGTGAAAGGAAAACGTGTAGTGTAGAGTAGAGTAGAGTTTATTTACATTCCATAGGTAATTCTTAAGACTCAACCAAAGGATGTATAACATGTCATTTCATACAATATACATACACTTCAGAACTTTCAACACAAGTACAAGAATGTATTTCACATATCAATGTACATAAATTTCAGATTCTGCAATACAAGTATGAAAAGTAATTTTACAAATTAATATACATAAACCTCAGAATTTTAAATATAAATACAAAACTTGCTTTATATATACGTAGATTATGGATATAAAGCTTAAACATTTTCAGCAGAGATGAAATCATCTACAGAATAGGAGTGAGTAAAGAGGTAATCTTTCAATGCATGCTTGAATACCTTTATATCATAATTTAGACTTTTAATTGTTGGTGGAAGATTATTAAATAACTTGATACCTGTATAGTACACTCCTTTATGATATTTAGTAAAGTTAGCATTTGGCACATAGAGATCATGTTTACGTCTTGTATTTAAATTATGTACATCTGTATTTCTTTTAAATTTATCCATGTTTTCCACCACAAATGATAGCAAGCAGAGTATAAATTCATTTGCAAGTGGAAGTATATTAAATTTACGAAATCATTTTCTACAAGATACCCTGCTTTTGACATATCCATATCAACAATATGTAAATATGGACCGACAACAATGGTCAGCTTTTATATGAACTGCGTGCATTGTTATGTTACCTAAGAAACTAATTGTTATGTCATCTGTTTATTCGGCATTGTTGTGCTTCATTACTGCCGTCAACAATCCGCTTTCGTTATTGCGGAAAGAGCTGAGCTGTGAATCGCTGTAGAAGAAGTGTGTCGTAGACTTGATAACTTTATGCTGGTAAAAACTTTTAGAATATCACAAGTACTTATCTTATATAAGAATTATTACATTACATTACAGAGACGTATTTACAAAAGAATCTCTGGAACCGTGGTTCCACTGTCAACTTTTTATGTTCATTTACTGAATCTAATGCATCCATGTTGAACTGTTGGTAGCTTTGGTATTTGTCTCCAGGTTAAATTGTGAACCATTTTTTAAGAATCTATTACAGCAAGATCCTAATTATCCATGCATGACCCCAATAAATGCAGGCATGTGTGACATAGGCTGTAGACATCTTTCCTGCTTGCATTGAGGTAGAGGTTGGCTGGTTGGTTTCAGGGGTATCTTACAGGAGATACATATTTAAATCACTGAAATATCTGTCCTTTTTTAAAATTTTAATTTTTGAGTTTGCAGATCAATTTTTCTAATTAAGTTTACCAGATGTTCTAAATGTTTTGAGCAGTTACCTAGTATAAACATTTTTCCATTGTTTGGACATAGCATTCTGACCACCAGCTGTTGCCAGGGTTCAGGTATAAGTAGCCCATTAAATAATGCTATTTCTTATCTTTAGACACAAGCATATTAGAAGCAGAATCTGTAATTATAAGATTATCTTATTTTGTGGCATTATATGTTCAAGATTTAATGACAATTTCAACAGCATGAGACTTCCAGTATCATTAATTTTTTGGTGATATGTATAATTGACACTTGGTTAGGTGTTCATTTCCTTGTCATATTTTGACTTATTGAACAAAGTTTCTTCGTGAATTTTTAATTAAATTCATTTGTAGAACAGAGAATGGATTTTCTTTGGTGGTTGTGTTATTGTCATTATGATGCTACTGCACACAGTTTGTAAGAACCAAAATGTTAACCATTGCCATAAAATTCTATACACTGTTATGTCGGTGGCATGCCTGACATTTAGGCTGGAACCACACAGCAGATAAGACAAGATTGTTAGGAAGGACAGGTCTTGACTCGGTTCTTTCTACACTGAACAAGCAAGGGAACACATAAGTCAAGGCAGTGAATTCTGGTCAGTAGTTGTCAGCAAGATGTCAGGTGATTGTTTGTTTTATCACTTTGCTCCATCAGGATGAAATCTCAAAGTTGCACTCTAATGAAACCAGAAATTTTTGATTTTTGGGCTGCTATTTGTTGCAGACATAGTTAAAAATGTCAATTTTAGAAGGCATAGGATTACTAATTATTTCTTTAAAAGCTTGTCGTAGGTTTTAAAACATTTCAAATGAGTGGACATACACACAGTAGTATTGAGCATGATTATTTCTGACACAATTTTATATTGAATTTTGAAGTTCTTTCAGCTTTGCCAAATATACCCTGTATACTTCTGATCCTTGTTTCCCTGTCTATTTATTTAAAGCAAATTGTATCTGTAATTATGATTCAAGGTGATCTGATGTGCACCTGTAGGTGCATCCAGTAGTTTCTGGTTTTTAATTTTAACGAATCTGTCTCATTTATTCAGCTCCAGTTCCTGTAAACAAAGTAGCACTTTTTTTCCTATTTGATACAGTATTGATCTGCTGATAATAATACTGATGTTATATGCAGAGCAAGTCACTGAGAGATAAAAGCACATCAGTGGGACATAATTCTGCATGCAGACTAGCCATGCTCACAAGACTTAGTAGTTTTTCTACATCCTACCAAGCGAATGCCAAGTACCATTTCCTCCATCTTCATCCTCTATTTACCATTCAAACATTTCTCATCTGATAAAACAACTACAGTTGATGGAAGTTTGTAATAGTGGTTATCAGCAGTTTATTCCTGGCTTCTGTAGGTTGTTGGAGGCAGTTGTATTTTGATCTCAGATTACCAGTAGAAGTGTTAATTTTGTAACACAGTGACAAACGATTAGATTATTGTAAATATTTATGAAGTACTGCTTGAGAAGGTTAAGGTAGTGACTGGCTATAGACAGGGGAACATTTGTTTGATTTTCAGCAGGGATGAGAGGCCGTCTTTTTTCACCCGCTATGTCCAGACTAGCTGTTGAGTCCAACCAATCTCCTGTGTAGTGAATACCAGTGCCTATTTCCCTGGAAGTAAAACAGCTGACATGTGTCACTCACTGACTTTACTTTTGCAGTATTGCACTGGACCCTCCATTTGACTTATTAGCCAAAATATTAAGTGTAGACACTCGGCTTTTTCGCATACTGATGGTGGTTATGTGTTAGATTTATACTTCCATGGCAGTCCTTCACAAAATGTGTGTGTAAGATTGGAAAATTGTACTTTGGTAGGAGCTACCCCAAACTTGAGAAATGATAAAAATACAGTCAATTGCCTGTTGGTTTTGACAGAGTGTAGATCAGAACATACATTCTAAGCAATGGAAGGCAATGTAATGCCAAACATCTGTGTTTGATGAAATTCTGAGGAAAACTGCACTTCTCACTCTTGAATGTGAGTGATAGAATGAAGAATATAAATGCAGAAACTTGAAAAATAAATGACATTTTATGGCCACCACAGTCATTACATACCTGGTGGCAAAAGAAGCCTACTTGGGAACTGAACCCATGTCACCCGCACCATAAGCGTGATGGCAAATTGAAGGAATGATTCTTCTGCTGGACTTACAAAATAACTAATAGTGCAAAATAAAATGTGGAAAAAGTGGAGTGTAGACCAAATATTTTGGCCAGGAAGTCAGGAGGGTCCACTGCCAAGCTGCAAAAATGGAACTGAATCAGAGGATAACAGTCAATTGGGTCCAATTGTAAATGCTTGCTACAAATATTTGCAGAGAAACTTAAGGAATCCAACTTGTTTAAAATCTGAAATATCTTGCGTGGATGAAATATGTTAAATGCTGCTTAGAACATTTCTTGGTGGTCAACAATAATTTCTGTGCATTTTGATTTCTTTAAAAATTCACTTTTAATGCTTCTGTGTACAGAGAGGCCTGCAAAACTTTGATATTATTAATTGTACAACTTTGTGGTTTGTCTCGAAACCAGAATATTTTAGATGTATTACTTAGAATGCTATTACTCCCCTGCCCCAACATACTCAAATGCCCTCAAAAATTTAGTATAAGTTAATCCTCCAGACAGAGGGCATTCATCAGTCAGTAATTCAAAACTACAAAATATGTAACTGTAAACGTTTCCCTGAATAGCACTGAAGCCTAGTGCACGAAAAGTGTCCAATATATAGGGGTGTCCAACTTGAGAGGTTTTACTACATGTACATAGTAGCTCAGTCAGTATAGTGACTAGCTACGGGCTGGACGACCGGGGTTCGATCCCCGACGGGGGCAGAGGATTTTTCCTCTAGCCTCTGCGTCCAGACCGGCTCTGGGGCCCACCCAGCCTCCCCTACAATGGGTACCGGGGTCCTTTCCCGGGGGTAAAGCCGGCCGGGGCGTGATGCTGACCACTCACCCCCATCTAGTGCCGAGGTCAAGGAAGAGAGGAGCTATACCTCCACTCCCCCCAAGCGCCTACATGGCGTATAGTGGGACAAACTTTACTTTACTTACATAGTAGCCATGGATGAGTGAGAGAGCAGTCTTTTGTTTCTGTGCATTGTTTCCACAAAGTGGCATATAAAACACCTGCAAGTATAGTCGGCTTCAAGACTTAGTGCCACCGCAAATATGCGATACAAAGTTAAATTCGAAGAATAATCGATACAGATTGAGAAACATTTTATAATTTAGATTACGGACGAAGTACAAAATAATGATTCCACATATTATAATGCACCATCATAAATCTTTAGACTTTGATTGGTTTTCATGTTTTGCATTCGAACCTTTGTACAGCTGAGTGGATTAATGAGAAAATTGGTTTTTGCACAAACTGTGATGTGTAGCCCCTTTTCCTCCATCCCCACCACTCTGTAACTTCTTTTATTGCTCGTGTTCTTTGTCCACTTTGTTCATATTTTGTGTTGTAATTTAAATATGCCAAGAGACAATTTTAGGTTGCAAAACAATTATATTCTGCTTGATAATTCATTTTAACAAAAGTATGAAGGTGAAGGCTTCATTATTTTTAAATTTTAAGGGCAAGGTACAGTTATCTGTAATGCTTAACCAAGCACCAGGCTGTCATGAAATACAAGGGAGTGAATGTTATTTGTTTCTGACCTACGACCGGGAATCAAACGAACCTCCGAAATCAGCATGGCCGTCTTCTTTATTTTTGCGGTTCTGTTGTCGTCTGTGATGCACCATAGAGTGAGTGATTAAAATGCTTGGGCTATTTATTACTCGAAGAGTGCGTAGAGTATACCGCAGGAACATTGGACAACTGCTTACATTCCTTATCAATGTTAATTTCAGTAAAGCTTATAGGCCTAATCATTAAATGTGTATTCTTTAATATACCAGTAAAATTTACCCCAATAAGCAACATCTTAAGAAAGACTCGAACCAGGACAGTTCGTGTCTGTGACCTTAGGTCCTGTAATTTCCTCTCCGAACGAACGTATTTTGCCTTTGCTTCGTTCTTTTATCGCAGTTAACGATCCTATCAACAGAAACCATCCTTGTCAGGACTCGAATCCAGGACGGTTTATCAGTTTTGAGGTCTTTGTTTCTGTAATCTCCTCTTCCAAGTAAAAAACTCTGATCCTGGCACCGTTGTTGTATCTTGTTTAGTTTCGGAGTTGAAGGAGCCGCCCTTGCCGGAAATAGAACTCAGGTCACTTTTCCCAGAGTTCTGACCTTCCAGTATTCTCTCATTTGTATTAAGGAATAATTACGCCAGGTTTCTTCTTCACGAGCTACAAGCGAACGAGTAAAGAAACATGTGAACTCACAATTTCAAGTTTGCAAATGACCAGTAGGTTCTGCAGTGTTTACTAAGGGGAAATACGACAGTTTCTTGTAAATTCATCTTCTGGAACTCAGGACAGTTTTCGGGTTTGTGACCTTAGTTAATCAGATCCTTTCCAGGGACAAACGAAATTTGCCTTAGCGCCATTCTTCCCTAGTACTTACTATCCGAACAACAAAAAACATCTTTGCCGAGAATCGAACGAAGGAAACATTTTTCTCTCACCCAGGGATGGACTCAACAGCGCCCGGGCAAGTATACTAAAACCGGACGTTATTTTTAAATAAGTGCAAATGAAATTGTAAAATTTTCTTCGTGCCTCTTTTCATTGCTTTTAAATTTATTTCCTTCTTATAGAGAAAATATTTAATATTAATTTATGATTTTTACAGTTAGGATGGAATGTAACCAAATTATATCTTCGAGTAAATTTCGGTGTCATTCGGCAAAAAAGTGAAAGTAAAAGTGTAAGATCCATATCAACAATGTGTAAATATGGACCGACAACAATGGTCAGCTTTTATATGAACTCCTGAGTGCATTGTTATGTTACCTAAGAAACTAATTGTTGCGTCATCTGTTTATTCGGCATTGTTGTGTTTCATTACTGCCGTCAACAATCCGCTTTCGTTATTGTGGAAAGAGCTGAGCTATGAATCGGTTGTAGAAGAAGTGCGTCGTAGAGTAGATAATTTTATGCTGGTAAAAACGTTTTAGAATATCACAAGTACTTATCTTATATAAGAATGATTACATTTCATTACATTACAGAGGCGTATTTACGTCAGATTCTCCGTAACCGTGGTTCCACTGTCAACTTTTTAACTAAAAAAATTATTTGTAAATATAGAACGACAATGGTAAGCTTTTATATAAACTAGAGCAGAGCGCTCCTCGGGGGGGGGGGGGGGTGAAATTTTTTAAAATG
>NW_019060809.1:52324-68893 GCF_000696155.1 Zootermopsis nevadensis | reverse complement strand
TCCGTTTCTTATATTAAGACTGTTTACCATTTCCAGCAATGCGCCTTGTGCGCAGGAATGGTTTCACCTAGGTAGGGACGATGCTTGCGCTTGCGCAGGCCTCCGCCCTCAGTTAGCTTTTTGGTTGGTTGGTTGGTTGCCTCTGACGTCAGTTCGCCTAGCAGTGGTATGGTAATCTCCGATACATTGCAGTGGAGAGCGTGGGCCAGGCGCTGAGAAGGCAACGAAAGACTAATTTTCAAGGAGCTAGAAGCTTCTCTCTGCGCAGAACAAGCCAAGTTTGCGAGCTAGAGAAATGTGCAAATAAACCTTTAATTCGATGTTCGTGGTGCAAATTGAAAAAATGCTTCAAAATTCTGTTGTTGCTTCACATTTCTGTCACATTTATAGTGCATAATTTTGTACATTATTTTTTCGTACGCATTCTGCGAGCTCTGCTTGATACCCAATATAAAATGTACTAGAGAAACACCCGTAAAAATGACGGGAAAATGTAAGTAGTGCTTAAAATGGATTATTATTGAAGTCTAACAAAGCAGCATATAAAATTTAAAATCATTATCTATCTGCTTAATTAAGTAATTCAGTACGATTTAATGCAGTGAAAAGATGTTTTCCTGCGTTGTGTATTAATTGGTACATGTACATAGTAGGCCATGGAAGGTTCCTATGTACGTACTTATTCAATAAACTACGCGTGTGTGAGATTTCCTAAGTCTTTCACTGCCCTCTCATCGCCTGGCCCACGCACACCATTGCAATGTACCGGTGAATACTGCGCTGCTGTCACGCGCGTGCGCGGTGGCGCAATTTTTAAATGTACATTCGAATTTTGAGCAATTTTTTCGCACCCTTGCATAGCGTATCAGCAGCTGAAATTTTGTGGACAATCATTACTAGATGGGCTCTGTAGACGAGAAAAATTTCAGGTGAGGTTTCGACATGACTAACCAGTCCATTCCCTTGTTAGTATCATATTTGTGTTTCATGAAACATTTTATCTTCTCCCCACTTAATTTTACATCCAGAGTTAAAATCAAATGAAAGCTGATAAAAAGCACGCACATATTATTCATAGTAAAATCAACAGTTATAAAGAAACTTACAACTCTGTCTCACTTGCTTTTCAAGAGAAATTCTTTCTACTGATATAAACGTAGCACAAATTTTACAGACATACCATTCTAAATCTCAACATAACACTTTTGTTCAGTACATTATATTTTTATCCACAAGTCATGTTTAAGGAGTTTTCTAACATCTGCATTGACTGTTGATTTACTGTGTACATATAACAGTGTGGGAGTTTCTCAGTTACTGTGTTTTGTTGTAACCTTACATTCCTTGAGTTTGGTGTGGTTTTTGTATCTATTATCCATACCACATTGTTAAAAATGTGCAGATATCTTTGTCTTGTAAGCTACTTGCTGATTCACAAAAAAAAAAAAAGGTGGTGATTTTTCTTCTTTGACATAACCTGACTCCCACACAGCATCCCATGCAATGAGTACTTCATTTACAAATAATTTTCTGTCCCATGAGCAGAATATAGTAATTCTAACATCACATTGTTGCGATGTTCGTGGTTCACATCATAACCCAGAGTCCAGTTATCATGATAAGGGGAGGGCACTGTCTGCAGTCCATTCAGACAGGTGTCAGGATAGTGCCATCAGATTATGCCATGACTGCACTTTCTTCCATATTCTTTCAAATTTATTGTTAATAATCATCCTGTCATTTGACATTATGTAGTCTGTGCTAGTAATCAGCATCATTAAATAAACCATAATTGTGATTAATTAATGGATGTGTGTTTTTGAAATTTGTGTGTAAGGTGGAATGTTTTTGTAGGAGTGGATGTCTAGTTATGTGTGTAGGGTGTTCTATGGAGTGTACTTGTTTATATGTATTTTGTTGTAATTATGTAGTGTAAGGACCACTGCCACTGGGTGCAAACCCAATTGCAGTAAATAAATCATAATTATAATAATTAAATATAATGAACCCAGCAGTAAGGAGTTATTTTCTGTGTAACTAGGTATGCAGAAATTGATGTATTGGATTTAAAATTACTTTTGTGTTTTGAAGTGTTTTTACCTGTGATCATTATATATTGTGTGACAGTGTTTGTTGCTTGATGACATTTGTTACCATTGTTCTCTTGTTACAGCCACGCATTGATCCACTTCAGTTGCTCAAGTGCTTGAGCGTGCTCTTAAGCCCTGCAGGTGGAATTAAAAGCAAGGAAGAAGTACAAAGGCTTGCAAGGTAGGACTGATATTGCTAACACATTAATACAGGCATCCTTCACTTACTCAGAAAGTTTTATATTATGCTCATCATCCTTAAAGAGCACATACAGTAGGCCAAAGGAAGAAATGATGGGGAGGTTGTCAAATTCCGCCTGAACTTTTATTTTTCCAGGGGGAACATAGCTTTAGTTTCACTCTTGTAGGCAAATCAGTGTTGGAATGGAAGTAGTGTTTTATAAGATATTGTAGATGCGTCATGCGTAGATGAGTGTTTTGTTTGCTCTAACAATGACCACTCCATCCAGCATGGTGGCTGGTGATGTGCCAAGTCCTGTTGCACAGTGTAGTATTGTCATCAGATTTTTGTGTAATGAATGTCATATGGCAGCTGATATTTATTGCTGCCTTCGATTACAGTTTTGGGAAATTGTTCTTCTGTGTTCCCATTGTGCCAATAATTCATAGATGGCTATGAACCTGTATCAAACATGCTGCCATCAGAGTGCTCTGCCACAGTATGCCTAAGGTCCTATTTGTGTTTGCTTTGTGTTAGAAAAAATGAATGCAGCCTGCTGCTGTGATCTCGAAATACAAACTTACACCCAAAGTCGGAGCCAAGTTACAGACAGCTGTCCAAAGGGGCCATTGTCCTCTACTGCAATGCCTGTCCACATTCTGTGCAAGCAGTACACACTGTTCTGTTCTTGCTGCCTCACCCTTATTTCAGTCCAGATTTATCTCCATGTGATCTTTGCCCTTTTGGACCATTGAAGGGGCATCTGGTAGGCCTGCAGTTCATTACCAGTCAAGAGAAGTTCAGAGTTTCATGTCTGTTTATGTTTATATACATCCAAGTGATTGTATAGTAATTTGAGGGAGTTACATAAAATATACTTGTATAGATTCTTCTCAGGAAGTTGGTTTCACATACTACTATCCTTTATACTACTACTTCTGCACAAATTAAAAGCAAATAAGGGTTGCCTGTCACCATTCATAACCATTTTTCCAGGAAATGTCAAATGAAACTTATAAATTAATAACATGGAATTATTTGTAGCTTATGTTATTTTTTTTTTTTTTTTGGGCTTTTTCCTGCTGTATACTTGGAGTGAGTTTCCACATACGTTGCTCAAAGCATGTGCTGGCCAATTAGGCGCTGCTCAGCAAAAGTCCTTTAAAGGAAATGGAGATGGGATTGAGAAATACTGTTTTGTAATAAATTATTTTTTGCTGTTTATTGCTGCTCTTTAGAGTAGTGTAATTCCGTTCAAAATTTGATTAAGGGTTAAGTTCTGTGGGTATACATAGTATGTTGCTTTATTCTCTACCAATCCTTTATCTTGCAATTTACTTTATCTTGTGAATTAGTCGACTTTTGTCACTTGCTACATGGTAACACTTCACAAGAAACAATGGTTTCCAACTTTCTTTCCTGACCTATAAGTGCATGAACAGAATTATTGTATACACTCGGACAGTACTGCATTAATCCAAAAATTCTTGTGTTCCACATGCCGCTGCTGCCATTATTTGTTACTAGTTTTCCATGATACGTAAAAATGTGATTTGGAAATACAATTTTTATAGAACCTATGGAAAATGGCTTTAGAACTGTTTGGCTCGGTGTAAGCACCCCCCCCCCCCCAAATTTATACTTAACACACAAGACCTTAACTCTTGCATGCAGTAATTATGTTCATTTTCTGTTCTGCTGTGAAGTTTGGTGTTACAATTATTTTGACAAATATTAATCCTGTACATTAGTCATTGGAATTAAAATTTAAAGAATGCTGCAACCATGATACTGAAATTTGGGAATGTAGAAGAATTTGGGCTCAGCTTGGGGGCTGTTGTAGTCATATACAAAATACTAATCAGATGTGTTCTGTGTTGTCCTGGAGCAAGATCTCTCCGTGTAGTATGTGCTTCAGATTTGAAGGCCTGTTCATTTGGTGGTCACAAAATTCCTGACTTGATTACCATGTAAGCCTTTGATGTGGGATTAATATCAGTGCTACTTAATATGAAGTCCATAATTAGGGATGTGGTTAGATATACAGAAAGCCCTCGATTTGCTCCGATTCAGAATAATGCCGATTTTGAAACCAGAAAGTCAAAAAGTGAAGAAAAAATATTCTATTATTTATAACGTTTTACAATGTGTCTCGTACTGCTTTTATACTGAATTGTAATTCTTACATCTCTGATTTTTAATAAAAATTATAAATACAGTCATCTCTGCAATTACGTATGTTTCATTAACGCGAATTTGCTCCAATGAGATCAATGAATCGGTAAAAGCTGTTTGTGAAATGCAAACATTTGCTTATGCAATTTCATTCCTGGCACTTTAAACTTTCATAGGACTAATTTAATCTCTGTGGAGATAACGGGGCTATTTTTACTATGCGATTTTCTATAGGTTGACATCTTACATGAATACAACTATCGCATAACAGCAGGAACCTTCAGTGCAGTATTTTCCAGGTACTGTTTTAGTGTGTGTGGTCACTAATATTCATGTGCAATTTGTGTTTTATTTCACTATTGGCCTTTTAAACAATTTCATAATAATGAGTCAATACAACTTGAACAAAAGTTGGATGTGGTTCATGTAATGAAAGAAACCAGAAAACGTGATGCTGTGCCACAGGAATCCAAGAATTTGCAGGAATATTCATAATTGAAGAAATAAAATCTATTTGTGCAAATGCTACTTCATTTCGCTCCTACTAGAATGTAAAAATAAGGTCAGAGATAATGAAAACAATGAAAAATTTGCTTTCAGCTTGGATAAAGAATTAGAATGAAAGAGAATTATGTGTAGATCTCACAACCATCAAGAAAAGACTCGAGCATTTATGATTCTAGCAAGAGTAATTATCCTCCCAAGAAAGTGAAAGACTATTTTAATGTCAGTGGTGGCTGGTTTTATTGATTCAAATGAGCATAGCTTCAATTTTGAAATGTTTAGCAGAAGATGATGTTGATGAGGTTGCTGCTTCTAAATTTTCTGGCTAATTCACGAAAATGTTGAGGAAGGATACTCTCTAAAACAATCAACTTTGGTCAGATAAATTAGCATATCCAAAGAAGTTGGTGCTCCCGGATTCAAAGCTGCCAAGGATTGAATCACTGTCTTTGTTGGGTGAAATCAAAATAGTGATTATGGGCTTGAACCCCTATCATTCAGAAAACCGTGAGGCGTATCTTTGTGTATTGGAGTCTTTTTGTACTTCTTTGGCCCTCTAGCAAAACAGGATAGATAACTTTGTACCATTCTGCAGTATTCTAGTAAGGAACTTTATAGATTGTTGGAGGCTTTCTGCAGAATAAAAAAATCTGGATTTTGAGATTCTCCTTGTTATCACTAAGTAACTGCTTGTGTGATGCAAGAGCACTTATGGACCCATCTGAAAACATTGCCTTTCTCCTAACTAACATACTTTCATCACTGCACTTGATGGATAGAGGTGTTAAACTAAATAATTTTAACAGTTTATTCATACTAAAATGACAAGTATTTATTGTAATACACGCAGGTGCAAAGTTTAAAGTTCTTTTGAAAGAAACTTTGGTACAATAAATTGCCACTTTCTGTGCAGCAAGAAGTTGACTTAATAGCGTTGATAAATTTCTTTATTGATTTTGCGCTGCACCAATTTATTATTCTGAAGTTCTGTAGTGTAAATCCAAATCAACAGGTCATTATTTACATAGGATTTTTTTTTGTGCCTACATTGTAGAATCAAAAACTAACCAATTTCTTGTATGCTCTGTGGATGTTAAACATGACGAAGCTAATTTGTGTGCAGGATGTTTTAATCATTGAGCACACATTCACTGTTGATAAAAGGAGGCTTATTGAGATAGTACACATGTAAATATATGAGTGGCACTGTTAAGTCATTCATTACATGCATTGTTAAAGTATATAGCAATAACTTGCTTGTTTGTACTACTTCAGCATTTATGTTAAACAAAAATTGTAGTTTAGTTTTACTTAATGTTCACGAACATACTAATGCTCTTGACCCTGCTGATCTTTGCTTGCATCATTTTGTACAGAATTTACAGTAGTGTATCATTTGGCTACTGTGTTCATTATGTTGAAAATTATCAGTGCAGAACTACGTAAAGTATTAAGTAATTATTCTAATTGAAGTGTAGTTTCAAAACTACCCATTTTACATAGTTTTTGGGCAAGACTTTTTGTGAAATTGTAACTAGTTAAAACATTTATTTTGTGTTAAGAATGTTACTTCACACTTTTGAAAAACTGAGGTAATTAAAATGTCATTTATTTTAATTGTTCGGTTTCAGCAACTCGCTGCAAAGACACATTCAGCAGTTTCTCAGTCCAGTGACTTAGCCATTTTTATCTTAGGGATGAATGAGAGAAAACCTGTAGGAATTTATGCCAAAAATAGTTGTTTTAATTTATTTTTTTACTTGCATAAGATTTGCAGTACTAAGATCTGTGTAATTTGTGTTATATAAAAGTTCAGTCTACAGTTTGTTACAAACACACAAATAGGTCATCTGTGAGCAGCCACATTAAAAAGCACATAAAACCAGCATGCATTCATGTTGGACTGAACTAGTTTAGAGATAGAACAGGGACTGGACTGAATGGGTTCTTAAAATATTGTTATTTTCACCATCATATAAAATGAGAGCTGTATTTTGGCATGCACGGTGTTTTAAATTAAGCAGAACTTAACAGTATAACAGGAACTTCAGTTTGCTGGAAAATGCAAGTATAGAACAGCTACCCAGTTTCATGAACTTCAAGATTAAGAATGTCATATAATGAAGTTAAATTCTAAAATTATATTTACTTGTTTATTTATTGAAGTATATTCTGCATATTACATAAAACTTTTGAAGTTAGGTTTTCTGACAAGGAAAAAGTTCTATTTAGGCAAAATGAATTTTGTGTGGAACACATTTGAAAAAATCTGTGCGTGGTGGTGCCATAAAAGTTTGTAGAACACCAGTGTTACTGAAATCTGAAAAAAAAATAAGGTAATCTTTCAGAAGTGTGGAGTTCAGTTTTTCTTTAAAAGTAACAGTGACCATGGAAAATATTTACAGATGTAGGCTATCTGCAAAATCACACATCATTATAAATCTTTAAAAAGTATTATGTAATGCTTTATACAGATATTTGGATAGATGATGCAGTTCAGTGCATTGCCAGACGCTTGTGAACACAGAAATGGCTTCTCGATCACATGAATGCAAAAAGGACAACTTGGGGTGGGGGAGTGTTAAGGTCATGGTTTGAATAATTGAAGCAGTACTCGTGGCCCATTTTGATATTCCTGTGTCTTGTGCATGGTGCTTAAGAAGCTTACAAGTCAAGTGTTTTAGCTGAGCTCCAATATCATACAACTTTTCTTCTGTTAATACTTGTTATTGGAAATCTGGTTTTCCTTGGTGTTAACGTGCTGATTGACATGGCTCTGAATATTGCTTTATAAATTGTACTGATTAGTAATACTATTTGTAATATGAATGTACTGTTATAGGTGTAAAATGTTAGAAATTGTATTAAAAACAGTGGACATTGTCTCTTGACACCTAAATGCTCCAGCAGTTTTTTCATGCTGAGTGCTGTTTAGATTTTATATGATTTCATTTTGAAATGCATGTTAACCTGCATTTGTTAGGTTGAACTCCTAATTGCTGACTCACAAACAGTATTTCTTCTTCTTTTTCCGGTTTAACAATGTTTGTACATTTTCCGGTACCCTTTACGGGTCCCCAACTTTTCAGTTGGCTTGATCTATGGACATTCGGTAGAACTCCTTGTACTTTTGAAGACTTGTAACAACTTGCCACGGTCATACCAGATGTCTTGCAGTTTGTATGCTCCAGAACAATTATTTTTTAAATGTGATAATATTCTTATTCCATCTATGTTCAGTGTGTTGTAGTCTGGAAATAACTTAATTTGTTAGATATGAGTCCTATTTTAGTTAGGAACATACATATTGTAGAAACTTGCATTTTGAACCTTGTGAATACCGAATTGGAAATTATCCCATACCAAGGTCTGATTGTTTGGAACATTAGACTGCGTGGTGCTAGTAGCAAGTACTTCAAGGAACATACATTATCACTAAAATGTTTACATGTTTTGGATGTAAAAGAACTTGAAATTTTAATTTCAAGTTGCAAGATTCATTTCTGATTCAAATTATCTCCTGGTCAATGTAATAGTGTTACCAAAGTTTATCTGCATGTGTCAGACATTTTTCAGTTCTTGAAGGTTTTCACTATAATATTTAAAATTCACCAAAATTTTAACACCATTTCTACATTAGTATCCAGTGTACATGCATAGAGAAAGTGTTTGCTTTACCCCATATTTCTTTCACCATAAGAGAGATGCCAAGGAATAGTTTACAGTTTGATGTAAGGGTGTCCAAGTCAACTTAGTTTGAAGCATAGCTACTGTGTCAGTTGAAATCATCTCTTCACTATGCAGTGGTATTCATCCTTAATTCACATGGAGACTGTGGTACATTTAATGCAAGAAATTCATTTTTGGGTCATTAATGAATCTGCATTGGACCTTCATTTACAGTTACATTTTCTGTTAAAAGAGTCAGCCTGTGGCTTAGGAAATTTGTCATCTGTATCATAATTTTTTTTATGCATTGGACATATAAGTTGGTTGATAAATGCTGCATCATCTTGCATAAATGGCGAGAATAATTTCCACAGCAGTTGGATTGACTTTGTTTTAAATCAGATGGGCCTCTGTCTGTTCCTGTCAGTAACTTAGAACCTATGGGCCAGTTTGCATGAAACTAGGAAACTTATGCCATTTTAGGTCTTTTCTGTCATCCATAATTTTGTTTTCTTCTGTGACTTTAAATCAGTATGGTTTTTAGGTTGCAGCACTATTACCATTACATGTTGGATTGTAATATTATAAGTTGAGTGACTATTTCATAGATTTTCTGTGAAGCTTGTTTTTCTGTTCAAATGTACCAACCTGATTACATGAGCCCTTGATGTTTTTCCAAGACATAGAATTCAGTCTTTGCTTGTCAGAAGCCCTTCCAATTTAACATTGCTTTCGCTGTTCCGTGTTTCAGTTAATATAATTACCTTATTTATTGTATGGTAAAAATGTGTATGAATGCCTAAGATGCTAAGAAGCAAGAAGTGGGAGAAACAGTACAGTATTTCAGTTTTTCTGTGTCAAAGTTATTAACTTTGAAGTTTGTTTAAACCATTAGATGTTAGTAAAACAGAGTCGTGATATAGTAAAGTGGCTTTTTTGAAAATGCCTGCTTACTTCAATGGTCTTTGTAGTTTCCTGAAGTTTGGCTTCAGGGTTGCTGCCTAAATATTGGTATGCATGTTCTTCCACCACCATCACTTCAGGCTCCTGATAGTATTCTTCAGTTATCACTGTTCCACCGGTTTGAGAGTCTTCTTCCAATTTGTTTGTTCAACTTACGGTATGATTTTCCACCCTCTGTAGTTCTGTGAACTGTAAGCTGTGGCATATAATTACAGTTGAAGTCCAAGTCATTTATTTTATTGTTTGAACGTTCTGTATTTTCTTTGTGACCATTGGATAACGCATTGCCATAATTTCTTAAAGTTTAGTGTGTAAGATGTGCAAACATCTGCTCACTTAAATGAAACCTTGATTACTTAATATCCGGTCAGGAAAGCTAGCAATGGCTGGGGGTTCGTCGTGCTGACCACACGTCACCCTATATCTGGTTGGATGATCGTTCACCTCTGCTTAGGCATGTGAACGTGAGACCAGCAGTCAGCTAGTCGGCTTTGGCTCTCTGGAGCTGTTACGCCACAGATTTAATTTTAATTTGATTACTTAATAACAATGTCATATTACTATTATTATGTCTTCAGAATTGGTAGAACTTTCAAAACATTGTGTTTCTGTAATTTTAAAATGTCTTAAATTTTTTATATATGAAGATTTTATGCATTTCTATTTTCTTTACAGCCTAATGACGAAGTTTTCGAAGAAACTTGTAAGCAAATGTATCTACATACAGATATTGAAAACAACAAAAACTGATCTCTTGGGCATGTAAGTACCAGAACTAATCAGTCAATTAGCATAAGTGAAAATCTCAAATTGTAACAATTTCATGTTGGTCATTTCCACAAATCTATCCATTTTGTATGTGTACATGCATGCACAAACACAAGAACAAAAACTGTATGCTTACACATCTTAGTCTGACAGTTCAACTGAGGGTGCTAGCCTGTGGAAATTCTGTATGTGCATACAAAATGTTTTCCATTATGTGGTATCTGCCATAGTATTCTTCCCAGGTGTCTTGTAGTGGTGATGCCGTTCACTAAAGTTCTTGGTCGGGCCTTGTATTTCTGATTAGACTTCAATGGATATGTCGTCCCTTTGTTCCTTTTGTGTGTCTGCAGCAGTCACATTTATTCAGTTTTGGAGCTTATTGTTTTAGACACCTTGATTTTACTCAAAATAGAGGTAAAATTGGTTAATGTAAATCATGCTTTTAGTAATATTAAGAATATTTTCAGGTTCATGGCTGCTGGAGGATGGAACCTGACGCACACTTGGTTGTCTGATGCTATAGTGGCCAAAAACTGGCCTCTTATACAGGAATTGTTAGAATTACTGTTGATGTGCCCAGTTGATGTGGAAAGGTTAAAGACAAACAATTGTCCTAAACTAATAAAAGGCCTTTCCAAGGAAAGCACCAATGAAAGTAAGTATCACACATGTAGGATGAATATTGTTCCTGTTACTAATAGTTTTCAATTTAATTTATAACATGCTGTAAACATAGGGAATACTTGATGTTAAATTGATATACTGTGCCTTAGAACTAGGTTTTAATTTGTAATGTGCATATTTATGCTATTTGCAGGTGTTAAGTTGCTCGCAAGTAAGTTGGTGGAACAGTGGTTAAAGATAGTAAAGGGAGAAACTGAGGCAGTAAGGGCCCATCAGATAGCTGGTGTGGAGAATAAAGCTATCGAAGTGGTTAGGACAGAAAACAAAACGCCTGAAGCAACATGTGTTAGTGTAACTGAGGATGTCAACCGAACAGAATTGTGTAGTGAGAGATTGCAGACTAACAGTTGTAGCGAGGAGTGTAAAGTAGATGTGACTCCACCACCAATTAAACAGGAAAGTGTAGTGCAAGTGAAAGCAGAAACCTTAGGTTCTGACATAGATGTTCACAAACTATTGATCAAGACTGAAGATGCATCAGATGACTCGGGTGAAGATGTTGCCTGGGATGCTCCACTTGGACAGTTGCCAGTATATAAAATCACAATTCGAGATGGAAAACGAGTATTAGCAAAAGTGTACTCAGGGGAAAAGGCGAACAGGAGGTTCAGTGTGGACAGTTGTTCGAGTGTGGCTTCATTTGCAGAAGAGGGAAAATCTGTAAAGATTAGTTCTGGTGTGATGAAGATAAATGATCCAGTTGCAGCTAAAAAGGAAGAGTTGAAAAAAGAAACGGAAGAGACACCTGTGAAAGTGAGTATAGAACCACAGAAAGTTCCCATGGTGAAATTGAAAGTAAAATCTGAAAAATTGGAAAACAATGTAGAAGGAACAAATTTAACTAAAGATATTCAGAAGAAACCTAAAGATGCTCAGTCAAGTAGTAAGATGTCTGATAAACTAAGAAGGACCAAAGTTGAATCTAGTAAGGAGAAGAGCAGAGAGAAGATACCTTCAAAAGACAGAAATAAAGAAAAATCAAAGGATAAAGAAAGCAACAAGGAAACTAGCAAAGTTAAGGATAAGAAACAGAGTAATGAGAAAATTTGTCTTAATTCTGAAAAGGACAGAGCTGCTATTGCAAAGCTGATTCCACCTGCAATAAGCAAATTGGGAAAAATACCAAAGAAACCCAGACCTGAAGAGCCTCAGAGTAGTGTGTCTGATATTAAAAAGCCCTCTTCTAGTGACATTAAAAAGCCTCCTGTTCCTGAATCAACCAGCCGAAAGCCTTCTATATCCATAGAATCAAGAAAACCTTCTGATTCCGCTCGCCCAAAGACTGTGAAGACTTTCAATTCCAAGTTCCGTTCTACAGGACTGGAGGAGGAAGCGAAGCCACCACCGTCACGACTGGTCAAGAAGACCACTACGCCTGTGGATAAGAAACCAGTCAAACTCCCATCCTTAAAACGTTCATCCCCTCCCAATGAGTTGTCAACACCCCCTGAAAAGAAGCTGAAGCCCATGATTGCTGACACAGGCACTGATGACGCAAAGAAGAGTGTGGGCATTAAGTTAATTCCTCCCAGACCAAAACGTAAGTATGGGTGCAATTGGTGGAGGGAAATAAATGTGGGGTGGGGTGTTATAGCATATTAGTAACTTTATATAAGTCAAAATTTTGGGGATATGAAGTTGGGAATCGGCCATTTTATATCGACATTTGTATGATTGGTGAATTTCAAATAGGTTGGGAGGGAGAGGTTGAAACAAAATCAGACAGATGAAGAAGTTAACTTGCATTACTTATAAGATATGTAATTAAATATTTACATATATAAAAATACTATTATTTTAAGGTTTACAATGTTGTGAGCAAATCATTGTTTCAGTTGTAATGTTTGTAGTGAGTTAATGAGAATCATAACTTCAAAATGGCGTCGTGTTTTTTATAATAAGGTACATAATTTCAGTGTACCATCTTAGAGAGATGATTTAGATCCGTGCAGAGATATAGTTGCACTGTTTTATGATAGTGACGATAATAATTTTATAAATTCGAGTAAGCAGAACAGTATTTTTCTCAATTGGTTGTTGTTTTACAGACAACTGATAATTAAATAGTGTGTAGACTTGTCTTGCAATATGAAATGTGACTTGCTTACAAGATTGTTACGAGTCATATTCTTAGGATATTTGTTAAATTGTTTCAATTTCAGTTTTCAGACCAGTGGGAGATGCTGCAGGTTACGCTGAAGTTGTTGGCAAACGAGCACCTCAGCTTCTTCTGTATTGTTTTGTGTAATTATTTTGTATAAACTGTGTCCCTTCACTAATATTCTTTCCCAGTCAGCAGTACAAATCCATAATGGAATCAGTTACTCCTTGAAGTACTTGGCTTCACTTAATGAAGAACCACTATGTCATATGCTAGGCTTGGTGGTTCTTTTTTTGAATGGGCACAAGTTATTTCAATAATTGGTTCAGAAGAAAGGTTTGAATGGTTGAATCAAGATACTGACTTCTGGTTGTAGTGACTCCATACAGGTATAGTATGTTGTATGTTTCTTATAGTTGGGCTTATGAACAATATTTACTGTTTTGTTTAGGTTAAAGGTGTTTTTTCTAATAGAATCAGTTTTTTCAGTTAGATGGTATGAGATAAGGGGATATTGGAGTGCCAGTATAAAAATTATTGCAGTTAAATGCATTTTCTTGCCTTGTTTCTTGTCTCCAAGCGTTTCTGTGTGGCCTCTCTTTTATTTATTTCTTTTATGTGATTATTCTCAATTTATCACTGGGCTGTATAAATATATCAACATGGTCCATTATTAGCTTTAGTAGATATATATATATATTCGTCTCTGGACTCGGTCTCTTGTCTGTGTGTAGATAGAAGTTTTCACTGTAATTGTGTATCACCAGAGTGCATGATTATCTTTAATTTTCACTGCTAACACCATATTGTTGTACATTTTGCTTCATGAAATTGCCAAAGCTGTGTATCCAGTGTAAAATCATATACTTTTGCTGTTTTTTTTTTATGTTTTGCTACCATACATGTTACCACCTGAAGTTGAACTTGGTATATTAGAGAAGATCATTAATATTACTTGTAATGGTTTTAGCAGCTTTACTTTCATTCTTTGTGTGTATGCATATTGGGATTTTAGCTACTGGTGACGGTCCTTTCTTTGTCTCCTTTTGTTTTTAACAAAGTTCTACATAAAGTAGTCCATCATTCTTCAAAAAGATTTCTACATATGTTTTAAAAAAAAATTAACCTTGAAGTTTATGGCTTGAATTATGTGATTTATTCTTTGTAACTTCAGAAGGCTAGTAACATTCCAACTGCTTACTGAAACCTCGGCTGTCTTGTGCAACTCGTTGAGTCGGTCTTTTTTTATCCCGAGTTCTGCTAAGATATGATTGTTAACGACACTTGTGAAAGAGGTACAGCTGCAATGTCAAGATTTTAGGTTAGATGGCATTATGTTTGGTGATCATTTGAATGGCATTATAATGCATCAGTCATTGAAGTGATGCTTAAAAAATTTACACAGCACAAACACTGCCATGATGTAGGAGGTCAATGTACCTCCAGCCAGTTACATTGGAAATACCAGTTGTGGAATGAATGTAATGGGGGGTATTAACTTGGCGAAGCTTAATCATGTTTAAATTGAGTTTCCAGTGTGAATGGTTAGCAGAGACAAAATACCAAACAGGAAATCACAAGGAGATACTGTTGTCAAGGATTGGCAATTCTGGTAAAAACCATTGAAGATGTTGCGGCGATTAGTGATACTTAATCGATTTGTGTATGGCGTTTTCAAGAACTCTTGAGGATGCTGACTTTCATGCTCAAGATTGTGTATGATTTTAGTTGACAAGAATGCCTTGCCATGTTTAATTGTCATTATGGAAGTATTAATCCTTTAGCATAAGTTATGGTTTACAATCCATAACTTTCCCACTTGAAGAAACATTGAGTGGACAGGTGGTTGGATGGTGAGCTGCAAGTGGATGTCGTGCTAGTACTGAGGTTGCCTGTTATATTACGTCCCTGCTTCAAGGAATAAAGTTAAGCCATTCCAGCTACTTCGGAGGTAAGAGAGGATTCTTGTACCAGATTCCATGTATCTGTGGTTATAACGAATAAATGCTTGGGTATCCCTGAGTTATGTCACACACTCCTTCAAGAAGTATATAAAGGTGGAAATACAGGCAAGCCTCCCATACATACCTCCATTATCCTGCCTTTCTTTTATGTGAAACAGTGGCACATACCAGTGCTCACATTGTTCAGAAAAACTAAGCAGAGCCGGGCATGGTGCGCAGTGTAAGTGTGTAAAACACTCGAGCTAAATATACTGGCACTGATTTGTGTTTCTGCTTCTTGCATATAGTATGTGATGTGTTTTGCCTGGTCAGAGACTACAGTAGCCTATTACTTATGTTCAGGCTCAAGTTACAATCAAAATTGCTGTGAATAATCACTGACAAGTGAACTTTTTACATGTTTTTGTAGTTTCCATTTTTATGCCTGGAAATATTTTGGAGTGTGCATGCTATGTTAAAAGCAATATGGGAAGTAGGTTTTGAAGAAAAAAAAATTTAGGTGGTAATGAAATACTTGCTTTGGTTAGGGTAATGGGTGAAGGAAGGTAAAAGATGAATATTTTCTCTCTGGACTTGAAAGAAATTTATATGAATTTAAGTGTGGAGTGCCATGTTCCTGGCTGACACCTTGTAAGCAGATTGCAGAAACATTTTTCAAGCTTTGCCCTTTTTCTTGTTCCACCTGTTCATACAAATCTTTCAGTAGTGTTTCAGTTTAATTTTAGATAAGGTAAAGGTAGAGAGCAGTGAATGTACAGAATATTGAATAATATAGGAGACTGCAGTGTTAGGCATTTGTAATGAAAGAAAGCATGATTAATTTTAAAGGAAAATGTAATTGCAATATATTGTGTAAAGTTTTCAAACAAACTGATAGTGTGGTTTCAGTGCCAGTCCATATATGAAACTTCTTACAAAGGATTATCCATGTAGTTTCTAGGATAAGGGAAAACTGCATGTTTATGAAATTTAGGCATGGACGTCCAAAAATTGGGTGCAGTTTGCTGCATTGGTTGCTTCCCATACCTGTAGTATGAAATAACTTATAGTCATCTTCAAGGTGGACCCAAAGGCCTGTTCTGTTAAAAAAAACGAATCTTAACTGGTCATTTGTGTTTCTGCAAGTTTATATATAAGTCATGACTCACGCTGCTTGGCATGGGTTCTTTAATGCATTGTTCGTTCCTTTTTATGGGGGGGGGGGCTGCTATCTCCCCTTATTGAATTATCCGTTATGTTATGAGTATCACTGTGCTGTCTGACGGTGGTAAATAATAGAACATAGGTCAGGTAGTATACGTCGTCATAGTAAATATGCAGTTCCAACAGCTTCCTGCAATGAAAGTGGGAGGTTTCGCTAATTTAATCATATTTGACAGGGTTTGTGCCATGTATGTAGGTTACGATGTCAGAACGCAGATGTAGACGGTAGCTGCGAATGTGTAGAGTAAAAGTGGACAACCGACAATA
>NW_019060809.1:0-52024 GCF_000696155.1 Zootermopsis nevadensis | reverse complement strand
GGATCTGGATCTGGCATCCTCTTGCCGAAAAAAAGGAAAAGATCGTAAGCTGAGATTCTGGGCAGAGGAATCATTTGAACACATGCTAAAGTCCATATTACTTTCAGTGGTGACTCGTATTGAAATGGGAGATCGATTTTGACACCAGGATATGTGTTGCCGGCAGCGCACATTCCATGGCGTCCAGCAGCGCTGAGTCAACAAGTGTGACCATCTAGAAGAAAACGTTAACTGCTGATGGTGTTCACCTGTTGTCTTCTGGGCAGTAGGTTTTTAGGGGAGAGGTTGATTCATATAAATAGTAAAAGTCTGCTGGCCTTGTTTTATAGGTATCATAGTTATTTTGTGCCTTATATTACTTGTTTCTAAAGGTCTTACTTCCAGTGGCACATGGAAATGGGCGCTCGGGAGCAGGGGAAGGGAATTAAATATCTTTACCGGCTGAATGAAGTTTTATCAAGAAAGATTACACGAGCTTCGCGATCGCGTAGTTTGGACGCTACATATTTGGGCGGTTCCTTTTTCAAATTTGTACCCGCAAATCAGCTATTTTGACTACGGTTTATCGGTGGCTTACTGTTAATGAGGTAGCTTACAAGGGAATGGATTATGATAATGCTGTAGAATTAAGAAATGCAGGAAAACACGTTTGTAATGTTGGATATAAATGGAAGAATAAAATCAGTCATAAATAATTAGAAATGGGAAACAAGTCGTAGAATTAATTTACAGTTTGACCTCGCCGACCCGGTGTCATATGGATGCTGTCTTTTGTTTAGAAAATGACTTGTTTTCCTTTGTTTTCTCAGTGTTATGAAGTTTTTGATAGTGCCTTAAATTTCCACTAAAACACTACTACCCACTCTGTCACGTACGTAATTTAACTCTTGGTCTGTGATTTCTGAAAAAAAGTACAGTGACACCAAGAATGTTTAACTGAAAGCTATGAAGCCTAAGCCCAGTTTTCCCCATAACCCTATTCGAATTGAAAACCATGACAATGTGTTGGCAACTATTAAACCCAAGTGTTGATTAATACCATGTGGCCTCTATATTGAAACGCGGACAATCCCTTTCTATTACCGGTGTTAGGAATGTGTAGAGCTAATCTGTCCATACGTCTGCGTGGCAGGATGCCTAGTTAAGTACCAGGGAAAACTTTTATTAGAACGAAAGTGCTACCATTTTAGGGTATTGCGATTTGGATATTGAAGAGCTGGTGTTTAAGAGGTCCTGAAAATATTTTCTGCAGCGCTATAAACGTCAGTGGACTTCCTCGTGTTACAAAAGTCTGCCGCTTTGTTGCAGTGGAGCTGTTTTAAAAAAGCGTTTCAAATAGTAAAAGGCTGAAGCTCCGTGTTTTGCTAGAATTTACATAAGTTATCGGCGAGGTCGGACTCCTAACTGGCAAAAACTTCGGTCCATATTGACGCCGTGGTGGCATGTATCTAATTTTAGTGATGCGAAATCATTGCAATTAATGAGTCCGAACTGTTACATTAGAGGTCTCTGTTGTAAATTTGTCGCGTTACGGTAATCGAAGGTACGCGTATTCACAAAAGGCCGTTACAGGTCCATATTATGAGCCAGATTACTCCAATGCACACTCATCCAATTGTCATTAACGAGGGACTTGCGTGTAAGTGCGAATGTTGCGAAACGTGTGTTGGCACAGTAATTATCGTAGCCATTTTTTTGTGGTATTTGTCGGTGTTCCCGCTCAACATTATTCTTACAGTCTTCATTTGTTTATGCAAACTTTTTTGGCTAATAATGAGGTGGTCAAGGATTCTGGGTACTATCGAGTTAACTCATTCAAAAGGAACTTTACTCTAGTGTTGGTGTAACACGAACTGGTCTTGAATTATCGTTTATCAGTCGGTTACCTATCTGGTAATCTTCAGATTTTTTTCCTTCATAGAGACTGATTTCATTTGGCACAGTTATGTGCAGGTTGCCGCTTCATCTTTCGTTAAAGCCTGCAGAATTTATTTGGATCGGAGTAGTTTCCAGAGATACTGGTACGAAAAGTAATTTTCACATATTGGAGACTCATTCCAGTATTGGAAGTATATAGTTTTGCAGTGATTTACTTCATTTGCAGTTGTGCAATAGCAGCTGTTTTTGTCCTGGCCAGTTAAAAAATTGAGCTAAGAAGAGACTCAATATTATTTCCACACTTGTTAAATGTTTACCTGTTATTGACTTTGGGCGCCGTATCAATTACCGAAACTGGTAAGGGATGCGGAAAATATTTTTGTCACATAACAGCATTTTTCGGCAAGATACGTGTTTGATAATTTGGATTAATGGCCTGGTCATCTAGGCCTGCAATTAAAATGTTAAGAAGTCGCCCCCTCGTGCTGTGACAGTAATAGTGACGTGTTGGAGGGACGCTGGTTTTTTCCATTTTGCCCAGAATCCTCTGACCCTCACCCCCAAGCCTTTTAACCAATGTCAGGTGCCGTTAGTAAGAATGTGTGGAGCTGTGCCTCCACCCCGCCTCACTTCTTTGTGGCGTAACGCTTAATGTAAAGATATGGCTTACAGCTTCCCGCGTGAATAGATGTTGCAGTACAGTGGCTCCCTACACAGTATGGGACGTTACGTGCTCGGTGTTTCAAGATGTATTCCATCTCATTTCACGAGAGGATTCCACAGATGCTCCGTTTAGTGCTGGATAATAGTGACGCAAAAGTAACGGGTTCAGATTTCATTTTCTGTTGTAATGGACAGCGTGAAATATAGAGGGCATGGTGGCCTTAGCCTCCATCTCCGTTGACCCCTGTCATTTGCTGAGACGAGATCCACATCCGATTGCTGTTTTTGTCGTGTTGAGGAATTCTCTCCCAGCTGAGAATAGGGTTACAATTGTACAGTCCGTAGCCAGGTACTAGTAAAGAAGCCTTGTTCAAGTGGAATTGTGTCTTTCTGCGATTTAATACATTCTAGCTTAACGATTCTCTGTTTCGTCCACACCAAAACATATATTTTCTGAATGTCCGATTATATTTTCTTGATCTGCTGTGTTCATATGTAGGTGGTGAGAGTCTGGAGATAGTTAAGACTGCTGTCTTAATATCGCATGTACATAGTAAATTATTTACGCCAGTTGGCATTCGTATATCATATGGAAGGCCTAGTAGCATTTTTAGTAAGTTGCCATGAAGTTTCAATAAATTTCCCATATTTATACCCTTGTGGCTTGCGAGTATTTATGGGTTAATATGGTTTTGGAATGTACTTTATTGCGTGACGGAGGTTAGTGTCCTTGATATTCCTAGTTGTATTAGTGGTTGGCATGCAGAACCTGGTTCCAGGCACGATCGTAATGTAGCGAGTGACACCAGACTGGTTCTGCAATCGTTTCTGGATGCCAAAATATTGTCTCCAGTGTTTCTCAACTGGGGGTCCGTAAGTCGAGTAGATTATACACTTACATGCTGTATCTGTTGAGATTTTTTCATTATATTTTACTGGAGTAAAACAGAAAAACTATCTTCTGTGTTTCTCTTTGTATTCTGTTCTGTCAAATTCTATGAGAATTTTGGAGAGGGGGTCTGCAGTATTAAAAAAAGTTAAGATGGGCGGGTCATCGGTACCTGAAAGGTTTAGAAACGCTGGTCTGAGCTGTTCATAGGCCACGACACCAGACATACATTCTGCTTCGTTCCCACTTAAGAGTCCCAGTATGATCGCGGTGTGATGGTATTTAGATGAGTTTGGTACGAACTGGGCAGTTTTACCTCCCTCAACATGCGTGAAGGGAAAAGTAATGTTAAATAAGCACCTGCCGGGGTTTTTTTCCCCCTGTTCAGATATTTTTCATTCGCTTTATCTAGACTCCCATTACCTTGTTAGGGTCCTGAACTGGAGTGTTGTTTTCCGGTTGAGTCCAATCTATCCGTTTTAATATTATCATCCAGTCTGCTTGGATCTTCTTAGTTATCTATGTTTCCTGGTTAAGGATTGTGTGCGCTTACAGTTTCCACACGTCTTGATATGATCGAAGTCTTCCCTGTAATATACAAAAACCAGATGATAGCACGTAATAGCTGTTAGTTTGATTACGTGGTGATGAACCCCTTGTATTCAGTTTTAACTTTACGCGCTGCGTCGTATATGGAAATCCCCTCTTCCGTCCATCTGACTAGTGGGTGTAAATGTTTGGTTATGTGAGAGAGACGTTTGGGGGTAGATGCGAATTGACTTGCATATTCTACATCGCTGTCTCAATACATAGGAATTTGCATGTAATGTGGGAATTTTATGGTCAGTACTTAGTATATTACAAGGATTTAGCTTGGCAGTCTCCCAACACTTCTGCGTTCTAGTATTTTCAGTGATTACGGTTTGAAATTGCGTCATTATCCTGGAACATACATGATTATTTCACTTCTATTCGAAATAATGTTTTAGTACCTTACTACAAACGAAATACAGAATGACCTCGGAGCGAGGAGATAAATTTGTTGTCTATATTAATCACCGTGATAATTAAAAGAGAGTTTGTTGTTGCTGAGACGTTTGAAACCGGCTTCGCAGTAGGGACGTATCAGGACCGGATGTGAGCCGCGTTAGCTTAGTATTGTGACCGGGGTTCGATTCCTTGCAGGGCAGATGTTTATTTTTTCCTGCATTTGTGGTCCGGATCTGGTAGCAGTTCTATTCACTGGCTCAGTTCATATCTGCAGTGCAAATCAGTATTCGTCATTATGGTACTACATCTCTCGCCCGTTTCGCTTCCGTCCCTAGTTTCCGGGTAGAAGGAAAACAAACGCACATACTATGTAATCCAGTGACAACGAGCTGCAAAGTAGTGTAGCTGGGAAGTAATGTTTATAGCATTGACACTACGTGCTTTCTTTTCTGCAACCTATCAGATCCCTTTTCCTTTTACTTCGAACGGTCTTCCAACGCGCAGATTCGCTCCGACTTGGTGTTGAAGAGTGCTGAGCGAAGCTCGTTAAATTCTAGAGCCGTCCAGTAATCACGAATTGCTGTGATATTAGGAAATCGTATTTCAGTCTGCGTCTAAACGGTTGGTTTCAGAACAATTTTGACTTTAAGGGCACCTGTTCTCAAACTTTTCCCAGTTGCCTTGGTCAAAAGTCAACCAGAATTTAATCGAACTATGGTTGGCCACTCGATGTAATTTGTAGTTTCGAACAAGCGTTAGTTTAGTAGATTGGCAGTAGTTTGGCAGATTTTAGATTAAACAAATATGTGGTGTTCACTTTGATTATAATTAGCAAACCCCTAATCATTACTGTTTATATTTGTTTAAAATTTCTTCGTTTAAGAGATGCCGTGACTTATTTCGTTCTGTTGACGCGTCGGTGCTGTGTTCTTATTTATCGTGCTTCATTTACGAAGCAGTTTGACGCTAGTTGCAAGAGTTTTTTGCTTTGAAAGATAGTTCATGCACGCAGATTCTGGTTACGCGTCCTGTTCTGTAGACGTGTTGGAGATCGTTCTTTTTAATATTAGTATGTCTTCCATAAAATCTTGTCAAAATCCAATGTGCTAGAGGTTTCCGTTCAAGCTCTTGTTAAATGTATTACATGACATGACATTGTACTTCTTCCATATGCTATTTAAGTATCTTCTTTCCCCTCTAACAGTTAATTTTGCCCATAATTGGTGGAACTGTTGGTTGGTAAAGGCACTTTGTAAGTTCGCGTACATTTTTTTGCATTGGACGCCTTCAGTATACGCGCAGCCTATTCCCTTCTTAAAATAACATCATTGGGCATTGTTTGGCAGAAAACTATTTTAAACTTCACGTGAAAATGTTTTAGTTTTTTAAACGAAAAAAATATATGTTGTGGTACGTAACTTCGCGAGCCACATCAACCCAACACTTTCATGGCAAATTGTTTTCCCAAGAGATACATGTGACTGGTTTCCTCTATCGTCCGCGTGAATCCATTTCCTCGAGTTTTATGCATGAACGTATGTTGAAAGAAAAGTCTGGATTTTTTTTTTTTTGCCCCCCCCCCCCGATTAAGGTAGAATGGAAGTCAGTCGTGAGTTGTGTTGAGGTGAGAAAACTGTAGTGAATATGTTGTAGGATGCTGCTGTAGCATGTTTGAAGGTATTCCGGCTTTTGGGGACTGAATAGCCTCGGGTCAACTGCAGTCTGACCCGTATTCGAACCGTGAACTCCGTAATATCTTAGTGCGGTGCTGTGTATCTTGCTCCAGATGTGTATTCACATATTTTTGTGTGATATATAGGACTCGCAATGGAGCAATCCTTCGGGTTTTGTGAGAAACGTGTGCCGTTTACACACCTGTAAGACGGTAGATGGACATTCAGATATGTTCGGCTAATTTCGGATTCACTTAATGTTTATTGTTGCAGGATTTTCTGTTTCGTAGTTAATAAATACATCGAAGACACTTGCTTGTTTCAAAACTGCGAACATGAATTTGCCCGGTCATGAAGAATACTTGCAGAAATTACTTGCGTGACTTGTAGTAGTAGTGGCAGTGAGATAAAAGTTACGAACCGTCATTTTAAATTAAAGGGCTGCACCAAGTCCGCATGGGGGAGGCGGGAAATTTTGGCCAGCAGAGGCCATACAAGACGCAGGATTACGTAGATGGAAGGGGTTAAAGAACGCGTGTAAATATTCCTCTGCTGCCTACTTCGTCTTAATGGCATGATTCTTAAGCACAGAGACAACGTTACGTTTTACACTTCTGATTGTGTGTATGGAAAATGTTCGTTGGAATTATTTGTATGGCCCGCGCGACCAGCTGTAATTTTGTATCTTCCAATGGCGTGTAGTGGTCTTGCTTCAAGCCGGTCCCAAATCATAATCAAACGTGTCCTAACGTTAAACTTTGTGTGCAGCGCGCCATCTATATTCCATGTATAAGTAGGTGTCATTTTCTGGTGCGAACTTCCCTGCTGAGGTGCAGTAACCAGTTCCTAACAACGAAATAAGATAGTCCATTTTTGGATAGTTGCATACCGCCATGAGACATCAGGATAAAAATGCAGAAAATTTAGGCCTTTTGTGCGACAGTCTGGACTGCATGTCACATTCATGGGCCGTGTGAATTTCTTTATGAATTATGGAAATGATTAAGGTACTCTCCATGAGTTCGGGCAGGCCACTCAAATTGGAGGTCGCAAGAGAATGTTTTACTATACATGACGTCAACCAGTTGATGGTATTTATTAAAATGCCTTTGCATGCGTTTTCAATTGCCCGCAGCGTCACTATTAATTTACTTGACTTATGACGTCACCCGCACAAGTTTGTCGCAAATTAACATTTGTCTGCTGCATTTCTTGTTCATAATGACCTGAAAATGTTTTATAACCCCAGATTCAAAGCAAATCAGAATTGGAAGACAAAGGAAATGTACCATATATTAATATCAAAAATTAATTTCCCGCACTGAATCAGGAAGTGTTTAATAAGTTATTGTATGAACATATGTTTGTAAGCAAGTTTTCTACCCCCAATTGGAAACAATATTAGATTCGCGCATTCGTTCCGTGGAGACTATTTGGACCTGAAGGGGATGAAGTGACGAGGCTGGAAGAATTTACATGAGGGACTTCATAATTTATTATTCAATATTACATCCGAAACATTTCAGTAAACAATGTGGCGTATGGTATATGCAAAGAACTATCCGAAACTCGGCTACCATCTTTCCTGTTGCACGTTTTAAGAATGATTTAAGTAAATAGTTTTGACCACTTCCTGAAAGGAGTTGTCATTGGCAGATCATTTTATATTGACAGTGTTGAGCAATAATACGTAAAACAGTTACTTTCTTTTTGTTTATGCGATTTGTACGCATGAATTTTTACACGCACCTCATCATTTCGCTTCTGGACGTCGCCCCTTCCGAAATGGGAATCGTTCGGAAGTCTTTGTAGAAACGGGTGACAAATGTGAAGCAATACGAATACCACATCTCATGCAACCAGATTTGCAACATTATCTGAAGAATGCATGATCAAATCTTTCAGGTAAAGACCATCGTGGTTGATAGTTCTCAAACCCATAAAGAACTCTTTGGGAGCTCTTACGGGGAAATGCGTTCCTCGATTACTGCGTCTCACTAAATGCAGTGTATGCTTGGTGGAGATCAGAATATTACGTCATGTATGAGATGGAGTTTCTTCATGGAAAATGATATTGTCCTAGATTTTATGAAGCATGTGTCGTAAGCAGTCGATCTATTCAGCCCGCAGAACTCCCATGACGCCGTTTAAGGAAATGTGTATGTATGGGAGGACGCGACAAGACTACGCCATTTGAATCTATAAACGCTGAATTGTGGAATGATATAATGGAATTATTTTAAATCTCGCCATTGGACAAGATTCGAACCAAACTGGTTGGTGGTAAATGAGTAACGAAATGGGCCCTTTGTCAGTACGACATGGCACGTCCCTGGTTTTAATTGAAGACGACCTTCAGGATGCTGAGAATAGATGCGACTATGTTGAACAGTCGCAGAGAGCCGACAAGGACTGGTCCTCTGTCTTGGGGCTGGGAGCTTACGACGTTTTGACGTTACAAAATAGCTCGATGAGCCTGGGGCTTAAATGGTATCCAATGGCGGGCTCTTGTGAGCACACTTAAGAAACCCGCTGCTTCCATAAAAGAACAGCGATGTATTAATTAATTTGAGCGATTGACAGCATCTCAAGGAGGACTCAGCTCCGTGGAGTAACCAATGCATTGTGAAATCCCACACGTGATTTATGATTTGGGTTTTCAGTCCCACATGATGCGCGTATGACGTGTAAACCGTCAGTAATTTGGAGTTTAACGTATCAGCAGAGCGTAACCAAGTATCACTCCACGCTTATATGGCAACTATTGCATATATTTTTCAACGAAATTGCCTAAAGCTTCAAGGCAAAGAACGTGAAATTATCAATGACGTTATTGTAGCATAGATTGTTGTACTGTTCCTTCCTATTCAGTTTTCAAAATTTGTGAACATGCAGTATTTGAGGTTTTCACTGTGGTGTATCTGAGGAAATGTGTTCCTTCTTCTGGATTGTATATAGCGACAGTGTAGTTTGGCAGAAGTTTACCGACGTTTCGGAGGTCCTTGCTGCCTCCATTAGGGCGTTGATGGAGGCAGCAGGGACCTCTGAAACGTCGGTAACCTTTTACCAGACTACATTGCGCAACAACCCAGAAGACAGCCATCTTGTGAGCATGTTGTCTTATGATAAAGTATTCAAGTATCAGAGCTTGTTTTTAAATATTTAAAAGATCTTGCTTTCAGATTACTAAGAAGTGACACCAAAAAAGCATTTTTAATTTTGAAGTGCAATATGAGATGGGCCATGTAAAATATATTTTGTCCTTTCCTACACAAAATAGAAGACAAGTGTTTTTTTGTACATTAGATAATGATGCCAGATTGTCTTCTGATTAGACCTAATACAGTGAAACAGTCTGCATGAGTGCAATATTAATTTTAATTGTAGGATACTTTAAGTGCCAAATGGGCATATCAACATAGACTGAAAATCATGGCCTAAAAGTTGAAATTAATTTATGATAAATATTACTGGCTTTATGCAATTATTATCCAAGCCCCTAATATCCTATACTTACCAAATTCAATATTTTGTATATATTATCAGCTTCCAGGTTGGAGATAGGACGGTAGATTAAACATTTTATGTACATGTCTGACAGTTTCTAATTTTAGTTAGCTTGTATTATCGACACATAATTTTACACATAGTTTGTTCTATTATGTGAATGCTATCTTGAATTGCAACATTTGATAGAGAGAAGTATTATCAGAATGTGATCAGTACAACAAACTTAGCATCTAGACATTTGCAGCATGGAATGAAGTTGTGGAATTTATCTTGCACGACAGATGCCATAAGGAAAAGCTTTGATCTTATCCTACTTGGCTTCAGGACTGAGATTTAAACATTTATATTATCACTTAATCAGGATACTAGTGTATTGTGTGTATGTAACCCTCCCATAGCTGGCCGCAGTGGCCACACGGTCTGAGGCATGGACCTCGTGCGCCTGGCCGCTGGGACCATGGGTTCGAGTCCCACTCAAGGCATGGATGTTTGTCCACGTCCTCTCTTCCAGTCTGATGGATAAAGACTGGCCATGGAAGGCAAGGCGAAACCACCGTGGTATCTTCGCAAGAACCCAGAAACTTTCAACCTTCAAAGTGTGACATTAAAAAAACACCCATGCCTCTTTACACCGTTTATGATGTGTGTTGTGTTCTGCATGAGATACATATTTTAAGTGCTGGATAGCAGAATGTTCCGTTTTATTACTGCTGCTCCATTAGGCTGCTTATAGAACTATTACTAATGGAGATGAAGGTATGAAAGGGATAAAGTAAAGAAGGAAGGGGATAAGGAAAAAAGATACAAAAGATATCATTCTACACTGAATTTCAGAGAGTGTTTTCTAGATGAATACCATATCATCTCTGACCAATTCACACTTGATTTCAGACCAAACCAGACCAGTATGTGTGATAAAAATTACATCAAGTTTATTTGCACTTTTGAGAAATGGTTGGTCAATTCTTAAACAGTGCTAAATTTATAACATATCCAAAACAGTTTTGTCTCTTTAAAATGATCAGGTGAATTTCACCTACTAAAGTTTTGAAATGGGTAGGTTAACATGTAATAATGTTTTCAAATAAGATGAGTCACAAAACTGAATGTTAAGTGTGATTGATTACTGTGGCAGATCAGGTTTAAATGGCCACAATAGTTCCATACCACGAATCCATGGCTGAAAACATTCTATATAGGGCATGTAGCATTTATTGCACTCATACTTAATTAATTATGAAGGATGGAATTCTCTTTTGGGCATCGTTGATGTAGGAACACTAGTGCAAATTCCTCATGTTACTGAGCCCTGAAATGTGGCAAAGGAACTGCTGCCCATGTAATTGAGGTACTGAAAATATTTCAGGAAATTGCATTTTTATACTAATATGACAGAAGTACTAGTACTGTGTGATCTGTGTAATTTTGGTTTTCAATAAAGATACATAGCATCTTGAAATTGTTGTTTTCTTATGTACCTTTTTCATCACTGTCAAGGGGTTTGCATTTTCCGAACTCAAAATTATTTTTGAACATCTGGGTAATATTCTTGATTTAGGGTTTATAAATGCAAGCCTCTTTGCCCTAGCTAAGAATTAATTTTAATTTTAATGCTCAGGAAATAAGTTCTGCTATAGTAATAATAATAAGAATAACAACAACATAATGGGTGGTATGATGTACTTCAATTCAGGAACCATTAGTGAAGTTTAAAGGTTTGTGATGTGGCAATTTGTTCAGTCATTCTGTTGGACTTCATTCATTGTGTAAGCAAATTTTATTTAAGACCACAATATTACAGAAGTTTGTTCTGCTTCTGTCTTCAGGTGACTAGTGAGAGGACAAAACACTGCACTGTTGGGTTGTTTGGTTGAGGTAGTTTTAATTTTGGCCACCTCAAGACAAATAGAACAAATTTCTGAAATTCATTGTTTTAAATAGAAAGATACTCGGACAATGGATGAAGTCTGTCATAATGATTATACATATCATTCATGATGTTTGTTTTCTTGAATTACATAGCTGTCAATACTAATTTAAAATTATTTAATACTTTTAGGTAGAATTTGCCCTATATGAATATTCAAAATGTGTTTTACACAGAATAAAGAGGAGTCTGACCACAAGATTTGATGGTCATTTTGATTTGCTGTTATCTTTCAGTGGAGGTATATACACATACACTTAAATGTACATAATTCCAGAACTGGAGGAACATGATTTTGTTTTTATTGGGTTCTTGTAGAAATATGTTATGTTGAATATATTTATTTCTTATTAGGGCTCATTTACTTGCATGATTCATGACACATTGTATATTGTGTGCTTACAGGTTAGCATACAATCCAATTTGAAAGTTGGTTAACAATCTAATGATTGGGAGGGAAAAACTGATATGTCACTATTTAACTTTGTATTTCCATTTTCATAATCACTAGTGCGATGGATTTCAGTGTCTGAATAAAAAAGTGGTGGAAGCAATTCAGACAGTAAGAAATTTGCATATTCCTCACACAAAAGAGACAGTCTGCAAGATGTATGAAGATTTTGCTAGAGTATGCCTAACCTTGAAAGGCTTGCTTCACTCCTTCCTGAGAAGCCAGTTGCTCAGTCACTCAAGAAATACCCTACATTTTATTGAACCTGAAGGTTTATTACCATGTTCATAAGAGTCTGCTTCTGGTCCCTGTTTCACTTCTAACTAACTCCCTGGTAGCAGAACCCACAGTTTCAACACCAAAAGCGCTGCATAATTATGCTAAAATAGACAGCTTAATAGGTGTAGTTCAATTTGAATTAATAATACCACAAAACCTACAAAATGCATGTTAAAATATTACAGTCTTTGTATAACTTTTTTCTTGGCTGTAGTTAGGAGTACTAGTTCTTACATTTAGACACAGATTTCTTCCACTTTAGAATATATTTGTTACATTCTGTTATAGAATTAATGTTAATGGAAATTGACAGTAACTTTGTTTTCAGCTGCAGGAGAATCTGTTTGTACTCTTCACTTGCATAATAAAGATTCTGTTTCAGTGTAGAATATATATTTTATTGCAGGATGAAGGTACACTGTACTACAGGTACATCAATTCATTATATAAGATTGATTTTGGAGATGTATATATAACATTTTTTGTTTCCTAACAGGGCAATGCAGTGTGCAACATTTATGGAAGCATTAATAACTTTTAAGGCCTTATTCTTTCAGGAGTAATCTCAAGATATGCAAGAAGATATGATTACTTCTCTAATTTGCAGTTTACTAGCTTTTAGGTTTGTCATTGGGAGATCTCCAGTGTTATTTGTGTCCAGACATGATGATTGTTCAGGACCTTGTGAGAGAATAAAATCTGTTCTTATCATAGTTTTCAGTTTTACAGTCTGTTATCATCAGTTTCTCTTTTTTTTCAGCATCATTCCTTCAGGAAAGTGACATGTTTATGGATGCCTTGACTGCATCTACCAAGAAGGAACCCCGCAAACGTAAGCGACGAACTAGTAGTAGTAAAGATGGTCCTGATACAAAGAAAGAAGCAGCCACTGGAAAGGAAGAGGAGACCATCAAGGAGTCAACCCCACCATCATCTCCCACTAACAATGGTGAAGACAGCAAGTCACCTCCTATTGTCAGACCATTGCTCAAGGTGAGTCATCTGGCAGAAGGGGTTAAGGAAAGTGTGGCAATTCTATCAGTAGTGTAGAGAACAATGAGACAACGTGGTGATTGATTCTTAGGTTAATAATGCTGTCCCAACTATGTGCTTTATATAAGACTGTGGAGATGATCATGTATAAGTAGGTAAGGAAGTGTCTCTGAGAATTGTAGGCTCCATTGACATAAGACTTGCTAAAAAAAATTACAATTATGAACGAAATACTCGACCAAGTTAATTTGTTAGTCTTTTCATAGCTTGTAACATAGGCTAAAAGAACAAATTGAGAGTGAAATAATTTGTTACCTTTTCAAAGTATGAGTACACTTCTTTAAAAGACAAACATTTGCATTTGTGGTCACAAATTTGAAAATATTTATTTTTTTAAATTCTGTTTACCTGCATCAAGTCTTTTGACTTGCAACTGAGACAGGTCACATATTCTCAAATCACAAATCATTTGACTATACAAATAAAATAAATTCTTAATATGCTACTTACTCAATAACTAATGTCTTATATAATTTATATGCATTTGTCCACCATTTGCAATAGCTAATAAATGCCATTTGTTTTTATAGATTTAATACTGATTATTTTATGTTTCAGTTTTATCAGGACACTTTGGAGACCAATGATGATGAAAAAGGAGATGATGGGGTGAAGGAAAATGAAAAGAAGACTGATAAATCTGCATCAGTATTAAAGGGGAAATCTGAAGAGGAAGATCAGAATTGTAAGTGCAGCTGTTATTTTTTTCTGAAGATCAAAAACCACATCCACTACATCGGCAAGTTACTTAAATCTTTAAATGTGTAAAACTTAGTAATTAAATCCATGGGCATTGTTCTCCTAAGGCTTATTACCGTCATTGGACCAACATCCTGAGCCAGCTCAATCCAGTTTATATTTTTACATCCTGTTTTTTAAAAACAGTTTTAGTGTTGTCGTCTCATTTAAACACAGTTGTGTTAAAGTTCCTAAACCAAAACTTTGCTTGTGTATTTTTACAATTTTTATTTTCTTGGGTTTTTCTGACAGCACCTACACCAAGTTCACAGGATGGGAATGAAGGAAGTCCTGAGGATGCTGCATATGGAACTGGTGAAGGGAGACGGAGATTGTCCAAAGATGATAGTCCAAAGGAAGATGATGGATATTATGATGAGGGTAAAGGGAAGGATTCAACAGAAAATGCACCTGGAAAGTACCCAAAGGGTGTACTCATTTACCATAAAACCAAGAAAGGCCCAAAAAAAGTTGTCAGGTGGAAGCAAGAAAAGGATTTGGAGACCATAAAATACTTTGAATTGGATGAAACAGAAAGAGGTAAGTACAAATCTGATTCAATATGCTGTGTCTTTCAGTAGTGTGTGATTTGTTTGATGACAACCACACCATTATGTTTATGAACCATGAAGTTTATCACTTGATTTCTGCCTGCATTGCTTTTGCTCACAACTGGATTACATTTCCAGTATGAAATTAATATTCAATATAAATTGATTGACTTCCTTCAGTTTCTAAATTCATCAACTACCATAAACGAGTTATTGCTGAAGAAATATAATTTTTCTTCTCTTTCTTGCTATTAGGAACCAAATTTTATGTACATGAGTTTTATTCATACAGATGAAGTGTTATTGTATGTATGCATACATGGAAGTCTGTTCAATAATAATGTAATTTAATATATATATTAGTGGAGATGGTTCCTGAAAGCACTTTAATATTCATATCATAACAAATCTTTATTTTGATATTTTGCTCAAATATTTAATTGAGAAACCACTTAAATGTAAGAATGTAGGACATAACCACATGAAAATGAATATTAAAATATTTGTCATTAATAAAATGAATTATTTGTGATTTTAATTTTGGCAGATCATTTGTTCTTTTATATCACAATAACAGTGATTCTGAATATAGTCATTTGGTGCTGACTCTGTTTTGAATAGTCATGTGCACGGTGCTGACAACCACTTGCATGATGGAAGCAACTGGTTTTGCTTGGTGATACCATGTTATTCCATGACCATGAGTTAACAAATCTTATAATTCTTTCAAACTTCCACTTTTCTGTTTTGTGATAATGCCCAATTATATCTTTATGCTTATTTCCTGATTTGTTCTTTTACAGTGAATGTAACAAAAACTTTTATGGACATGAAACAAATGGAAAGAAGTAATGAACGAGAAGCCTTCTTGCATGCAAGGAAGCTCCGTAAGTGTTCAGACATGGTAGAATAGTATACATATGCATCAGCTTAATAAAGTTATGTGCAATGTGATATGATGTGCACATGTAGAATACCAACACAACTACGGTCATTTCTCTCCCCAAATCTCTATGGATTGCTTTAATTCCTGACATAACTCATTGGTACTTGTGTCACTGTGCCTTTATTTAGATGAATGTTTTTGACTTATATACGTCTATAAGGAAGGGTCATTCGGCAAAAAAGTGTAACGAGAAAGGGAAACGAAAAGTTACAGGAAAATCTGTAAGATCCGATAACAATGGTTACCTAGGGAACGTCATCTTTAATCAGCATTGTTGTTACCTAGGAAACGTCATCCGTTTATTCGGTATTATTGTTACCTAGGAAACGTCATCTATTTACTCGGCATTATTGTTACCTATGAAACGTCATCTGTTTACTCGGCATTATTGTTACCTAGGAAAAGTCATCTGTTTACTCATCATTGTTGTACCTAGGAAACGTTACATTACATTTCATTACAATACAATACATTACTTTACATTACAATCATCTATCACAGACCCATCTTAAGCGTAACTAATTCAAGTTAAATAAGCAATGTCTTAATCAAACTTTACGCAATTGCAAAGCATGTATGAAGGAAATATTTAGAATAAAGCCAATATATAAACTTCCTTTCCGTATAGATGTATTTACGTCAAATTCTCCGGAACCGTGGTTCCACTGTTACTTTTTTTACTGATATGCAAAATTGATTTCTATTTCAAAAGTGTATAGTCTTGCTCCTTTAGAATTGTATATTTTTGCTATGTGATAGAAAATTGCATTGGTGCTAAAAGTTTAAATTTTAGTCATTGTTTTGTTCTTAATGGGGTATAAAGGATGAGTTTGTAGATCTGTAAAGTGACCGGCTGGATGACAAGGGCTAAGCCCCCAGTGGTGGCAGGAATTTTTCCCCTGACTATGGCATCCAGATCAGTTCTGAGGTCCATCCAAACCTTCTATTCAGTTGACAGTGGAGACTCCTTCCCCATGGATAAAGTACCCTGAACATGAAGCTGACCACTGACTCATTTTTGCACTATATGGTCTGAGCTGTTGACAGTGTTATTAAATAAACCACTGAGCACTCTCCTCTGTCTGATGCTGAGGTTATCTCCACTTCCCCATACATCTTCGAGGTATGGTACTCATGCAGGGACAATATTACCCTTTTACTTAATACATTCAGTTTTCCAGATATACAAGGCTGTGTTGTTGTTTTTTGTTTAAGTACACTTTGTGTACAGTTGATATGGCATAAACAGAATTGTATTTCTCATAAAACATGTGATGATTTGCCAAGAATTACACAAAGTTATATTTGCTCTCAGCTAAGCGACAATTGTCAGAGATAACAGTTTGTTTCAAGTTGGAAATACTTGTTCTTTGTTTTATTGGTGATTTGATTAACTAAAATTCCTTGTAAAGAAATACTTTCCAAGGTGCTCCTCATCTTTAGGCCTTATGTTTATTGTGAGTACCAGATTCAAAATTACACCAAAGTAACTGATATGGATATACTCATACCTATACTGAGATACATTTATGTAGGATATCTTTTCATCCTCATTTGTTTGCTTGTTAAATATACAGAGTAGAAAAATAATTACATTGAGCCACTTTTTAGAAAATTAACAAAATTTATCATATGTCTAACTCATATGAATCAAAATAACATTTTCCCATTGACATCCAGTACCACATTTTGTCAAAATTCATTTGGCACTTTTGGGGTGAAACAGATGGACATGATCTTCCTGTTCAGTGTGATGCATTTTGTTCAGTGAATGCACAGAAATTTTGTAATAGCACTGCCTGTTATCCTTTACATCTTTATGTTGACATTGGAATGGTTGTAATAAATGTATAAACAGTATCTTATTATGTATATTCCTCTGCAGCTCAAGATGATACAATGGAGGAGAAGATATCATGGCAGCCTCTGATTCCAATTGACATGCCACCCAGCTTGGTGGAGCCTGGTATTCACAGCCGAGAAAAGGATGTTCAATATGCACGAGAGAAAGTCATTCTGCAAGCACTGTACTTCAGCAGAGCCATGTATGTTGAATATGATAGAAGTAATGTTATAGAATATCTAGATAAGATGCCAAAGTATGACAGAAGCTTGAAATATTAGTTTATTGGAAACTTCATCAACATAAATATGATAGGGAACAAAATTTAGTTACCACAGTCTATGTATTTTGCTATTATCTGTGGCGAGTACTCCTTCTTTTCATTCCTGTCCAGTTTCCATACTTATATCTTATATGATTTTTAGTCTTATCAATGTAAACAGCAGATTAGTCACTTTCAAATTCATGTGTATGTAACTATCATCTTTTATTTATTTATTTAACTTTATTGGTGGTAGGACTGAACTTATTTTCTATATTATTTGAAAGCTACACTATGTTTGCCCAAACTGTCAAGAGATGGCAGGAAGGGCTTTTTTTCATTGACTCTTGCACACCAGTTTTTAAATCTGAAGAGGTGAGTGTTACTATTGTGTAAATTTATTGGATGCTAATGGTTAAGAATACTTGGGTATGCAGTATTTCACATTATGTCCTGCTGTGTTGACCTTAAGTCATATTAATCTGCAGAGGTTTAAAAATGCTTAACTATTTTTCTTGTTCTAATAAAGAAAACTGTCTTCTGGGTTGTTGTGCCATGTAGTCTGGTAGAAGTTTACTGGTGTTTCAGAGGTCCTTGCTGCCTCCATCATCAGAAAATTTCTCCCAGACTATATGGTGCAACAACCCAGAAGATAGTCATCTTCAGACTCATCTCTGTGAAAACTTCAAATCCTACTTATCACATTTCTTTTTTATGATTACAGGATACCTGATTCTGCTTCAGAGCCAGATCAGGAGATCCATCCAACTACAGATCCAGTTATAATTCCTTTGGATGATGTCACAGGCAATCCTGACAGTGTCAATGACTACCAAAATACACCATGGCCTGAGCCAAAACCGCTTATAATCCCTCAGTCACCTCCACCACAGTTTCAGCAGTCTCAGCCACCCTCATTTGGCTCATTCTCAAATCAGACATTTCCAGGACCACCACAGATATTTCCAAACCAGAGTGGTATACCTAATAATATGCCCATGCCAGGGAGCATGATGGGACCAAACCCAGTGAACAATATGAATCCAATGAGTGGCATGAATAATATGGGCCCTGGGGGTGGAGACTGGAGGGTAAGCATATATTAAAGCTGAAATTTTATGTCTGTTACTTTGTGATATTGGCAGTGCTCGAAGAGGTATGGGTGAAAGCCAGATTACATTCCAGCTCCTCAAGTAGTGTCTCAAAACTCTGTTACAGCTGAAGTTCACAGATGTTCAGAGTAGCAACACAGGCAGTGATCACTTTGTGTATCAATTAACATGTTAATGCCATTGGCAAATTAGGAACTACTAGAGCAGAGCGCTCCTTTCGGAGCTCCTCGGGGGGGTTGGTCAAGTTTTTAAAACGCCTTTGGTTGCGTTTTAAAATCTTGAGTAAGACACTAAACTAACCCCCGTTGGTGGGTGGGGGGGTTAGTTTAGTGTCATTCAAGTGTTTTAACCCTTGAGTAAGAAACTAAACTAAACACCCCCCCCCTCCCCCCCGAACGGAGAGTTAAAACACTTGACCAATTCACCCTTCAGCAACCAACCCCCTTCGAGGGGGTTGTTTGCGTTTTAAAATCATGATTAAGTCCCCCCCCCCCCCCCCCCGAATGGGGGTTGGTCAAGTGTTTAAAACGCAACCAACCCCTCCTTTGGGGGGATTGGTTGCTTTCTGGAGCAGTGATCATGCGACTGGCTTGGTGATCTCGTAGCTGTGAAGCGTTATTTGTTGATGACTACAACGGGGAATCAGAAATTTTTATAGTAGATTATGACTTTTCTCTCAGTCAGTTTAACATTGTTGTACATGCATAGTCCAGTTCTTCTTTATTCCACTTCAAGCGCTGGGTTTTGTAGAATTGTATGGGACAGTACACTGTATGTCAAAGAATGTAGTGTGTTGAAATATTGATTTTAAATGTGTGCTATTTGTAGTGTCAATAAATATCCTACAAACCAAGACAAATAGATAATAATGTTGTGTTCACACATCAATAATTATGATCATCTTACTGTTATGCATCTTTTCAAGTCTTCATGTAATTGACAATGTAGCTTGTGTCAACACAAGGAACAAAAATAAGCTTCATAGACCAATTGTCAACCTCTCATGTTTTCAGAAGAGTGCTTATTATGCAGGGATCAAAATTTTCAACAGTCTACCATCAAATCTCACAAGTCTTGTAAATAAAAAGGCACAATTTAAACTAGCATTAAAAAGATACTTAATTACACACTCCTTTTACTCTGTCGATGAATTTCTAATGTTTACAAGTAAGTCATAATTTATCTATTGTATATAATGGGTGGATTTATTTGTAACTTATCTCTACTTTATGTGAACCCTTTGTTTGTATTTGTGACATTTATATAATAGTATGACTTGTATTTATATAACATGTATTGTATTATTATGACTTATTCTACATCCTATTGTCATCTGACTAACTTATGGATCCATGGAATGTAATAAAGATGTATGTATGTATGATGTATTTCAGACTGGTGATGGAAAGGTGCTCCCTATCAATGAAATGCCTTTGCAAATAGATATGTACAACCAGGGAGGCCCCCCCATGGGCATAGGAATGCCTAGTATACCTGCAATGGGTGGAATGGGTGGGCCTGGTCCAGAGATAAATTATAACATGATGGGAGGTGAAGATATTGGTCCATATGGACCACAGGGTTTTGCCATGGGTGGTCCTCATCCAGGAATGTACCCATTCCGAGGTGGTCGGGGACCCAACATGAGTGGTGGAATACGCAGTGGAAGAGGTGGCAATCAGATGGGACCCAGAGGACCAAATGGTGGACCCTGGTATCGACCCAATGGACCTCATCCCATGGGTAACAGCTGGCAAGGTGGTGGCGGCGGCGGTCGTGGAGGTCAGTTGTGCCTTTATCTTCGACGTTATGAATTAAATATCCCCACTTACTGAATATGCCCGTTACAAAAATGAAGTCTGCTACTGAATCACATGGCTGCAGTGAGGCTGTTTTGTAAGCCCATATTATGGTTCCATTTGATATTCCAGATTTTTGTGAAAGGCATTTAAGATATTTATGAAGCAGTTCACACTGAGTTCCAGTTTCATCCAACTCTTCTTCTGTCTGTTAATTTGCCAGTTACTATTTTATTGACAAGATTATGAATATTGTTTCTGTTTGGTACTTGAATCCCAGGAAATTTTCTCCTGAATTTCATCTGACTCTTGCAATCAGAGTTATGCTTTACACAAGATTCATATAAAAACAGCTGATGCTGTAGTGTACTTTCCATGTCCTACACAAAGGAAATGTACATCTTCCTCTTATCATTGCTGCTAACTCACAGCTATAATCAGCACAGTAATCATGCATAATGGAAAGGCTGTGCCTCAGTGTAGCTGCCAAAAACTTCCTTGTATTTTCTGATGTTAAATTCTTTTTGTTGTGAACACGACATCATGATATAACGAATTATGTGATTTTTCAGGTCGTGGGTGGGGTGGCCAAAATCGAGGTATCTGCAAACATTTCCGGGGAGGTTTCTGTCGGAATGCTGATACATGTCCATATTTGCATCCAGGGGTGAATGGACCTCAGTACTGAAGCAGTTTATCAACGTCAATCTTCAGAGAGCAAAGAATGCTGAAATGTGCAATAATGTTTCAATAATGTGGAATGTACTGACAAGATATCTTTTATGACCTATAAACTTTGTTTTGTGTGATACATCAGACAAGTTTTATTGGTTGGGTGTGGCAGAAATTTCTCTGGCCTAGGGAGTAAGCAGTGTAGAGACTATGTGACTGATTCTGTGGCAAGTAATTTCTAATTGTATTTTCACTTGTTCCAAGTTTATGGACAGGAGTCGCTCAAGAGGATCAGATTTAATGAACTGCTGTGTGTGTGTGTGTGTGTGTGTGAGAGAGAGAGAGAGAGAGATATGCTCATTCCTTGTGATGGCCTTAGAAGACATGTCAGTCTGGCTTCCATTATACCAAACTTCACATAAGGGCATTTTTATAACTGCACAAATCCAACTAACATTCTGACACAAAAGAGTGACATATAAAAACAAACAATGTTTATATATATATATATATATTGCATTTCTTGAATGAATTCTCCTGCACATTGGGTGGTATGATTTCATGTATATAATTGTATATAATATTGGATTAACTAATGGTTAAGTAAAGCAAGACCAAAAATACATTTGCTGATTTCCTGTTATTTACAGAGGGCAGCAGAGATTAGAATTATAGAGCCAGTGAGTATGTTGCTTAATGCTATATCTCTTCCTACTTGGCACATCTGCATCTATAATCTTGAGATGGAATGTGAGCTTTGTATATTTGATTATACTCAGTGCTGATGAATAATCCAAGAAATGTATGACTAAAATATATATATACACACACACACATATATGTCCTCTACTATTAAATTGTAAGATTTCTAAGATGCTATATTATTTATTACTCCAGAAGAGAAGACAAGTTTTATATTTTCATGGACAAAACTGTGCTATCCCCCTGAAGAATAAATTCAATTTCTTTTAGGAAAGGATAAGAGTATCTCATTACATTAAAACCTGTGAATACATGTACAGAAAAACTGTAGAGGTGTACAGTCATTTTGCATTGTTATTTTGTGCATTCCGTTTACACTTCAGATATCTTTCATAAAATATAAGACCAGATGTTTGTAACATGATAATTTATTTCCCTTCACTCCCTAATACCAATATAAATATAAACACATAGCTGTTAAACAGCTGTTTACAGACTTTGTGTTACAAAACTAAATTATACAGAGCAAAATAATTATGTAAAGGAAATATTTTACAACCCTTTGAGGCTGAGTAGTAACTATAACAAATAGAAATGAGATCCATGATGAAATTAAGAGTATAATACAATTTGGAAATGCTTGCTTTTATTCACTTCAAAAACTGTTATCATCTAATTTTCTTTCCAAAACACTAAAGATCAGGATATATAAAACAATAATTTTGCCTGTTGTCTTGTATAGTTGTGAAACAAGGTCTGTTACCTTGAAGGAAGAACACAAATTACAAATGTTTGAAAACAAGGTGCTTAGGAAGATAAGTGGGGAATTTAGAATACTGCATAATGAGGAGCAGGTCACTTAGCATAGTGGAGATAGTGAAATCCAGGAGGGTCTGATGGGCTGGACATACAGGATTTTGATAGGGAATCCTTCTGGAAAACTACCACTGGGCATACAAAGAAGGAGATAGGAGGATAGCATCAAGATCTTAGGAAGGTGGGCTGTGAGAATGGTAAATGGATGGAGTTGGCTCAGGATCACTTATGGTGGCAGGCTTTGGTGTTGTCAGTGTTGAACCTGTGGGTTCTGTTCTGCCAGGGAGTTAGTTAGTAGTAACTATGTACAGCATGCTTTAATAATGAATAATTGCATTTTAGCCACAGAGTGTATTTATGGCAATCTTATGATTCTCTAAATGAACAACAATAATTATTTTATTATTCTCTATTATAATTATCTTGTATATATTATTAGGTTCTTACAGCAGCAAGTATGAAGATGATTGAAGTGCTTACTGCCTCCATCATCAGGGCTATGAGTGGTGGAGGCAGTAAGCACCTCTAAAAGTCACTCAGTTTCTACCAGACTACACAGCATAACCCAGAAGACAGTCATCTTTGAGATGTACTGTTTCTGTGAAGGTAAAAACTGAATTCTTAAATATTATTTAGACAAGCTTTGGCTCCAACAGAAGTAAATTCTTCTAGAATAAGATACATAATTGTAATTAGAATTTATTTACACTTCATAGGCCCTTCACAGGACAGCCAAAGTTGTAGGACATGTGACATATACTTAATAGTGATATGTAGCTGGCTGTTACAATTATTTCCAACAGAAGAAGCATCAAAGATTGGCATTGCTACATCTCTCCACAGGACACGTAACTAGAAACTGAATGCAACTGCTTCATACTGTTAAAATGTAAACTACTGCATAAAAATCTTAAAAGCAATACAATGATATTTTTGTATCAATACCTGTGTACACACAGTATAACTAAGAAATGTGAAGCATGAAACCATACTATGTATTGACAATTATTATATTCAGAAAATGTAAATAGATATTTTAGATACTATAATTTATTTGTTAATAATAACTGATTTTTAAAAAGTATGGAGTTAAACCTATGACAGATTCTTACAATGAGTGTAAAGGTGAATATATCAAAACAAATTTGTGCATATATACATTTGTGTGACATTTTACAACTACTAATACGTTATATATACAGGGTATACACAAAAGAATGGTGCGGAAAGCTGGTTGTTACCCCAACTGAATACCAATGATGATGATTACATTCTAAAACTGGACGGAGCTCCCCCCCCATTTTCACAGGAATGTATGAGTGCTTCTCAATCGTGTTTTTCCACAGCGCTGTATCGGACGTGCTACTGCAAATGGAGACAACAACCTTCTCCCTTGGCCACCCTGTTCGCCAGATCTTACACCGTGCGATTTCTTTCTTTGGGGGTTCGTTAAAGACAGCGTTTATGTACCATTGCCCACGTCCATCCATGAACTTCGTGATCAGATAACGCATGCACTGCAGGCCATTACAGCGGACATGCTACACCGGGTCTGGGATGAGTTTGATTACCGTGTGACCCAGGGTGCACACACTGAAGGATTGTAATTAACGCATGAGAAACTTGGACACTTGCCTGTGTTATATATATATATATATATATTCTCTTGGTTTTAGATGTATTTTAATGTTACAATAAGCAGTATATAAAATTAACATTAACTGTTATTGTGCAATTAAGAGTTATATACAACAGAATTCTGTTGCAAACATAAACTGTATAAATACTGCAGACAAATTCATCATAGTTTGGGGTCCTCTTCGTTTGATGAACATTCACTTTAGCATGAACTACTGCTGTGTAGATTTTGATGACTTCAATTCATCTAAACAAGTACTGGCTTCTTTCAAGACTTGAACATTGTTGTGTTTTTTAGCATTTTGCAATGCATCTTTATAAACTTGTTTGGCTTCCTTCATCATTCCTTTTTTCATATACACAGTCCCAAGATTGATTAGAATAGTGCCAAAATCCTCCATATCAGGAAGTTTATTTCCAATGGAAACTGCTTGAGTCAAATAAGAAATTGCACTGTCAAAGTCATTCTGAACAAAACAGATTGTGCCAAGATCATTTAGTAGTACAACTGTTTCCTCATTATTCATGCCATTAATTTTCACACACAAGTGATATGCCTTCTTGAAGCAGTCAAATGCCTCTGGTAGACGATTCACTTCCACCAAAAATCTTGCATACCAGTCTAGTGCCATAGCCCACAACAACAGTGTGTCTTCATCACATCTTCCTTTCTCATTATTACTCTGGAGACTCAAAACACAGAACTTAAATCCCTCTTCTGCTTTCCTGTAAATAAACCAATACATAATACATTTGATATGATTTTAAAACAACAATATTTAAAGTCACTTCTTTATCAGAAGTACTGTGTTCCATAAGCACTCCTATTAAATGAATGATTGCTCTTGTAGTCTGGTTATCCAGTCAGTAGTCTCAGATAATTATTTGGTAAAATCTGTATTTTCTTACAAGAACAAAGTCTGTCCATGGTCAAGATGCAGTTCTTTATATCTAAGGTGATGCGTCTTTCACATTATGGACAAACTGGCTGTAAGCCTTCCCCCATGCCTTTGTTATAGCATGTATCAGACAGATGACAATATAATTTTCTGACCTGAACATAAATGGATTGAGGTTGTTCGGTACTAAATTTCAAGCTTTTTTAAACAAACCTAAGTAACATATCGTATGATAATAAAATAATCACATCATTCCTAGATCATGGAGAGTGAGATTTTTAAATCACTGGGATTCTGATATTACTGAACGTCCAAGAGGATTTTATTAATTTCAGTAGTCATGAAACCTTCAAGTCTTATACTATATGGCATTTTGTATTTTACATGGAAAATGAGTGCAGATGAGCCTTTAAAATCAGTATCACTTCAGTAATATAAATATAATGCAGCATAACAAGTCGTTTCTGGTTACAGGCTTGCTTCCTGTGCATCCTGATACTCAAAAATTTATTTTATATACAGAATAAAGTATTGTATGTACCTGATATCCTTTTTAATTTTGTAAATATTTGAAAGTTTGAGACTTATATGAATCATTCTGTTGTCTGTTTTGGGTACACCCACAGACAACAAGTGCTGCATAACACTAAGAAATAATTTTTCTGCTTTTCCATATTCTCCTCGTTCATATGCTATGTTTGCAAGTAAATCATAGATATAAGTGATGCCATCATAATTTTGTTGATCTTGAGCTAATTTTAAGGCAATGTGAAGCATCTGTTCTGCTTTCTTAAACTCTCCTTTCTGCAACAGAAAAGAAGTATTACATTGCATTAATGTTTATTGTCAATTTTGTTGATTCCACTTCTGCTTTCTCTTTTTCAGGTGACTAATATCTCATCACATGCTTCTGGCCTTCCCTTGTCTAATATTTGCTTAGATTATCTTCATGATTTTTGCCATCTACTGACATTATCAAGCAACTTGTAAAAGTTATATTATCACACTGGAATAAGACATTTCAAAATTTCAGTTGCCAGATGCATATTCTTAGTTTCAAAATGAATACTGAGAAACAGCAACATTAAGTAACCTACAATACAGTTACATTAAGCTATTCACACCTGTGTAAGTAGAACGCCCCTCTTTATAGTTGTGATTAGTTCAGGTTCTTCTTCAATATCGTCGTTTCTCAGGCCAAAAAAGTTAAAAAGCCCTACTGACATAAACAACTGTATACCGCCGGAAGACCTCTTGTAGGTTAAATCGTGTTGATAGCATACATGATTCGAATTAATTCCAAGCCGGCTTACAACTGATGTACTGTTAAGTTTAACAGCACTTAATTTGAAACCGAATTTTCCTATATCCTTACAAAAAACTAAAATTTTAGATACAGACATTCCAATATTTCTTATATAAAATGCCATGTTTAAATGATGTCCAATGTATCGTCTGCTACCAGGGTCGCCAACTAACCATTAATAAATATTCACAGTTTGTCATTATGGCTGTTGTAATGGTTAATATGAGCGCACCTTGGTCCTCGAACACAACCATTGATCTTCAATATCTGGTACCAATTGTAACTTGGAACGTGAAGATTGGAACAATACGGCCACTGTATGCATGCACGACACACCTTAATTTGTGATTGAAACACCTGGAACCGTTATCGTATGGAAAAATGTGCTTAATTTGATAATGGGAGAAGTTTGAGTATTTGGTGCAAGTAACAGGTGAAATAAGTGCTGAAAAGAGAGTTGGAAGTAAATAGTTAAATGTTTATGAGGTGAGGTATTTAAAAACTACATCGTATTACATAACTATCCGATGAAGTATGTATTTTGTCTTGTGTTGAGTTGGTGATATAGTTGGATTTCTTTCATGAAGATCTAAATGTTCGATTACGATATCAGAAGGACTATTATTACGCCTGTTTAGGTTACAGATATGACCTCCAACACAACAGCTGAAGACTCTGTGCTTGGTGATGGCAGTCAGTCAAGTAGTTGGGTCCGTTTTGAAGAGGATGAAGGTATTAAACACACGTCACAAAATCAGGAATTATCGGCAAAACAAGCACAGCCAATAGCTTCGGCAATTTTGAATGCAGATGAATATAGTGGGGCTGTTATTAATCCAGAAACGGTCCATGTCAATGTTAACCAAAATGTAAGTCGTTCTGTATCCCCAGAAAAGCCAGATGTGTCTGTTAATAAAGCAACATTGGCTTCTTGTAGTAGCCCTCAGCAGTACAGTGGTGCTGTCATAAATACAGAATCAGTACATCTCAATCTGGATCGCAGCAGCTTAAGTCGGGCTGTGGGGGAGGATCAGCAACCACCAGAAACAACTCCAACTGCTGCACATAAACTCCAGGATGCAAGAATAGGCATGCGGAATGTGGATCTAAGGGAGACAAATAATGGCAGACCTGCAGCAAATACCAGAGTTCTGACTCTTGGGAATTCTGTCATCAGACAAGGCTTTGGTAAGCTAGAAAGAAATATGTAAGTTACAGTTATGTGTTTTGAAAGTAACAGATGTAATATTCAAATATGAGGTTGGAATCAGCTGAATGAATATCTGTGTGTGTGTGTGTGTGTGTGTGTGTGTATGTATGTGTGTGTGTGTGTGTGTATATATATATATATATATATTCAGAATTCTGTTATTAATTCACAGAGTAAGCAGGGGCATGGAAATGGTTTTCAACAAATCATTTTCATATTTACCCATTCTCTTATGTATTTTTGTAAGTGTCCTGGTTTTGAGTCCATAAATTTCTAAAATTGTATTTAATTTATTAAGAATATAATTCTTTTCCAGATTTGTATGGTATTATGTATATTTTCTAAAGTTTTATCCTTTGCATCCTGATGTTTAATAAAAGGACATTTATGTACAGTTGTGCAACAAATCAGTCTGCAAGCAGTGCTGACCCCCATATTTCTTACAGCATCAACAGAGTATTGAATTTCCACTTGAATATCCTCTGATAGCTCTTTGATATTTACTGGAACTTCAGTTTTGTATTTAAAAGATGAACTACTTTATTTAGTAGGATTTGAGTTTATCAGTGTTTGAGGGATCCTTGCTGCCTGCATAATCAGGGCACCCTCCCTGATGATGGAGGCAGCAAGGACCTCTGAAACATTGGAAGACTTCTACCACACTGCATGGAACAACAACCCAGAAGACAGCCGTCTACTTTATTGCTTTGTGTGTTGTCATAATTGGTACAGCCACTTGCTGGTCTATCTGGGCAGAGATGCTTATTGAAACTTTTCCATCTATGATCAAGTTTTATCTTGGTAAAAATAGTTTTCTTTCATTCAAATATTTTCTCAGTTCCTTTTAGCTTCCTTCCTCTGCTCTAATCAAATAGTTACATGTTGTGCAGTTATTATTTACATTCCTCAGGGAGCTGTGATTAACTCTTGTTCACTGATTATTAATTACTCTTTATCAGTGTCGTTATCCCCACTGGAAGTTGTACACTTGGTTTGATAGATTAGCTACCTGTAACAGAGTGCATTCATTTTTAATCACCCGAGGCCCTGTCCCAGCACTTTAAGTGGTCTTTAATAGTCTTAGAGGAAGTAATGACTATACCATTTATATACATTCTTTTTTTATGGTCATGTGTAATTATTTATTTCTGTATGTATTTAGCAAATGGTGATATTGTTGTGACACTGCTTCCTGTTAATACAAGATGGCCTTGGATTACACCTGCTCAATTCCGTCCTGAACTTGTACCAGAGGAGCTAATGGCACAGGGACTTACGGTACATGACAAATTTAAAACTTTGGTTTAGGCTACTTGATCTGTTGTTCATACAAGATTATGGTAGTTCAAGTGTACCAAGTAGTGCAGATCTACTTGTTTTCACATTTACTAAGCAGAGCTTAGTAGCTTTTTGGAACTGATTTTTAAATTAGTTTTCTCATGTTGAAATATTTTCCCTTACCTCCTTGCTTGAATTAGCTTTGAATTGTGTCCAGCATTGGCTTTTGGTGTTCAGGATGTTGATCCTTTGGGATCTGTTGTCAGAATACTTTGTTGAATTACGAAGTGATAACATGTGAGAAGTAATGGTCCATTTCAAATAAAACAAATTGTCCACTTACTTGTTATCAATTTTATACATTAAAACTGTGGCAAAGTCTTTATCTGCTTTCAGAGAAGTGGTTGGTAATGTGAACTATCCATTATATATTTTAAATAAACAGTCTTTATTTTCCATCATTCTGTGTACATCAGATATGTAAAGAGTCAGGTTGACATTGAATTCCTTTCCTTTCTCATAAACAACAGTGTGTATTGATGTTATTTTTGTATAGTAATTTCATGAGATAGGGTAAGTGTGTACATTTATATTGAGAGAGTACCAGATAAAACTGCCTGATATGAAACAGGTAAGATGCTGTATTTATGTGCTATGGTGATCAAAATTTTACATCAGACTTGAACCATCTACATCATAGGAGGCCTGTTCCATATCTTCATTGGCTGTGTACATCAGTAATATAAAATAGATAACATATTCTATTTGTATTAGAAATTATTCAGAATGTTTGCTTCTTTTGCATTAGTAGTGGTTCCAGTGTTTCTGATATATATATAATTACTGACTGAAGAGAATTTATGAAGTACTAACATGTTTCTAGTTCAGATCTTAGCCAGAGGATTGGCAGCATTGAAATACTTTTTATGACTTTCTACAATTAGTTTGTTAATGAATTTGGAAGCAAGCTTTGTGACATAATATGTTATTTTAATAATTATATTACAATATTAAACTCAGTATCACATAATGTGAAAGTGTCTTCATTATTGACAACCAACCACTTTTCAGTTAGGGATTTAGTTCTTAATTTTGTTGTATAAGAACAGGTTCTGGTACTATAGTATTTCATGGCAAAGGTTTAATTCTAAAGGTATTTCAGTTTGAATCTTTTGTAATGACTTGTTCTTACACCTATTTTTATTTCCTCTTGGAATTGTTTTGCGTTGTGTTGGTATACTCTTTATTAGCCAAGCTTGTTTGTGTGGTGTATAACACTGTGAACTGACAGTATAAATTAATGTAAATATTTGTTTATTTTGGCAGCTTACTGTTGAAGATTATGTACATGTGATGGAAATTTTAACAAATGATGTGCGTTTCAATGTCTACAATGTTTGCTACAAGCGCATTCTTGTGGCTTGGATCTTTACTGCTTTTATTGTCCTGCTTGGTCTCCTGTTCTCTGGGGTAACAGGGCTGACATTATTTGGATTGGGAGTTATGTGGCTAGTCCTGAATGCAGCAGCCATTTTTTTATGTATGTGGATCAAAATCAAGGTTTGTATCATGTAATTTATCAACAGTTTATTGATGAGCCTGGCTTGTAATCTTTTTAGTTAACCCTCTTACTGACAGGAAGCTATATAACACTTGGCAGGCCTTTTATTAAAATTGAATGACACATCAGAGATCTCTATACCCAATATGATATGAAGAAGAAAATCCTGAAAACCAGTATTCTGCATGACAGTATTGTCTCAGCTTATACATATTTTGTATGAAATAAAAACTAAACCTGTAAGAGTTGGTCAGATTGAATTATGGTAGGCCTGGCAATTCCTCAGCCTCTTGAATGTGTTGGTGAGTAAAGTTTTAAACATATTGACTTTACTTATCTCCCCATCTCTGGATTGTCATAAAGTGGAACTTGTTTTGGCCATTAAAATTTGAGAAAGATGTTTTAATGTTCTTGTATAATTCATTTGTTCAAAACTTTCAGCTAACTCTGGTGGAGTTCTTGTCAGTTGATTAAATAAACATGAACTATTATCACAAGGGCAGTCTGGCTAACTGTAATAAATAGTTAAGCTGCCTTATATTTTGCTTTCATTGATCTCCAAAATATACCTGTATTTCACAATGTTGATGTTACAGTTTTGAGCTATAGAAATGTGTAAGAGTTAGAATTTAAAATGATTTTCGTGTGTGGGATACCATAGGTGTTTTACAGTAAAGCATGTACTGGTCCAATTTTATTTACTGAACAGGAATTCATAATTTTATTAATTTGTTTTGTGCCCAAAATCATATTTATTTGTGCAACATTGTTATAGATTGATTTTTGTGTTGAAATATGAGGAGAAAGTGACTTTTTTATAACGGGATATTATGGTATTTATTTCTTCACTTTTATTTACTTTTCTTGTTTGCTTTTGACATGTGAAAACTGTCATTCAGACTTTAACAACTTTTAAACAAAGAAGAGAATGAAGCATGTAAGAAAGTAGTGTGTGACAATAAGAGATTTTAGTTAATAATACTTCAAAGTTGGTGGATTATACAACTTTTATAATAGATATGCCTTTGCAAGTGATGAATGTGATGTTGTAAGGGATAGATTTTATTAGGAGTTTGGGTACATGTTCAGTCAGTTTTGTAGGTACCTTCCAAAAGTTAAATATGAAAGTCTGGTGGAGGATTACATTTAAACCAGCAATAATAATATGTGTTTGCATTTAATTATTTATGTTAATGAAATTAAATTAGTAAATTTTTATACCAAAAGGAAAGTGTTATCATGAGCAAAATATCTCTGTCATCATATATATATATATATATATATATATATCACATTTTAGCTTCTGATTATGTGACTTGTTTTTGTTGATAAAAGTAGTAGTCTGGTACGATTGCTCTCTCCTGTGATGCTGATTGCTTATTTGTGACTGAAAAATAATGAAACTGGAGAAACTAGGTGTAGAAGATTGTGCTTCAGTACTTGAAAATATGTAGGAATAGAGGGAATCAAATATACCAAAAAGAGTTTCAGAACTCTTCAGACTATTTATGTATGAAAACATGTGTTATTAGTGTCTTTTGTCTCTAGCAGTGCTGTCATAGTTGAAATTTAATGGTTCCATATTAAATGCACTTGATATCTTTAGGCCAGAAATTAAAAAAATAGTGAGCCCAATTTCAAAATTTAGGGTTACGTGTTGTGACCTAACATTGGCAAATAAGGAACATTTATAACATTATGACATAATGTAACATTATTCAGTTCTAGATAGAGTATTAAGTCTGTATAACAATTTATGGACCTATATTTTACTTGCAGTTGAATCGCAGTTTGGAACGTTGCATGGCTCAAGTAAACAAACACTTGCTAAGACACAAGATCATCTTGGGCTTGGACGATAGAGGAAAACTGTCATGTCACAAAGTGAATCTATGCTTCATCTATTTTGATACTATGGACTGCATTGTGAGTAACTTTATTTGTAATTTAATTCAGTGTTTATCATTTTCCTTCTCTTATACTTATTTCATATTTATTATTTTCTCTCTTGCTGCTTTTTTTGCATGCTCATTGTTGCAGTGTAGACAGAGCTGCTTCATTCCATGTCTTTCTAGTTTTTAATTTATGAGTATCCTGTCATTTGATTAAAGTGTAACTAAATAAAGCAATAAACAAGGATATTTAACTGTTTATAACAGTTAGAAATGATTGAATATGAAAACTTTTAGTTTGAATCCAGTTTGTCTTGTACATGATCCACCCTCTTATGATGTGAAGGCCTTAAGTTTACCAGTCTTCAATTAATTGCTTGGTGTAATTGATTTTAAATTTAATTTTATCTTTGCAATTACAGTAATTATTGTCATTGAAATTTACCTGCCTTCTTGTGTTATGTTAAACTTTGATAAAAGAAGAAAAGAAAGTAGGGATGGCATGACTAATGATTTACTGAAAATCTTATTTGAATTTTTATTTATTTTATATTTTGTTGTGTTTTTGCTGTGAAGAAAAAACTTCAGGAGGTGATCGAGCGAGAAGAACGTGAAGGTCGAACAATAAATCGAGAGGAGACGTCAGAAGAAAGACGGCAACGGCAGCAGTTTCAGCAAAGAATGGACATTGAAGACAGGGATATAATTATTCAAGGCAGCAATACAACACGTCTGTCACGTAAACAGGTAAAATTCACTTTAGTTAATGCTTCCATTATATTTAGTCAGTGTACTTTCTAGTCACATACAGTGTCTAAATTTTAGATTGACAATCTGTCTACTCAGCAAATTTTGGTTATAGTTTCATTGTTTATTAAGAATCCACCACATGTTTAGAACTTAATTGGTCATCTTCAGGTGGTTTTCTTTAAGTGTTCAGAATGAATAGATAAAACTGCTAATTTGTATACATATTTTCTGTTGCTGACTCCACCATGTAATGGACTGTTGTAAGCAGCTTACCTGTTTTAGTAGCATGGACTGTGTAGATGTAGTTACCAGTGGAAAGCTGTAGTTGAACTGAAGGTGTTGGTTGAAGTTGAGAGGTAGATTTAGGTTAATGGAAGAGGGATGGGGTAGGTAGGATGGTAACAGTGGTGGATGGAGAGAACAGTCTTTAGGTATTATTTGAATTTATCAGAATTTAAAAAATGGAGTTGTTGCTATCTGGGTTTGTTTAATTTAAATGAATACCTTCTTAAATGCTATTGTATATTTGGTATTTTTCTAGTGTGCTCACGTAACTGTCCTTTTTGGTCTCTTCAAGAATGTTTATTGTATCTTCCAAGGTGGCATATGAGTGTCCATTTTATGGAATATGTTTGGGGAAAAATAGTCTGAATTTCTCTGTGGTAGAAAAAGATTCAAGCATTAATGTGTCTTAGAAGACCTCAGAAGGTTGAAGTAAGTGGGAATTAGTACACTGTATATGGTTAAACATTGTGATTATGATTTATATGGGCAGGATAACATGAATATGAATATGTGAGTAGTTTATGAAGAGAGTACGTTCATGATGATGATCATCATTTGTTGCTCTACAACCAAGGTTGGGTCTTGACTGCCTCTTTTGGAGGTTACTTATCTATTTAGATATTTGGTAGAACTCCAACATGTAACAATTTTCCCCTGCATTCTAGTCAACATATACGTAGTTCTCTCTGTGTTTACTTCTAGATCAACCTCCTTACCAGCATAAATTAGAGCTTCTGTGTTTTTCATGGTGTTTATGTTATCCCCCAATAGATTTACATCATCAGCCTAGACCAAAAGATGATGTGTCCCATTCATTTTCAGTCCAACATGGTTTTCTTGGACCTTCCTAATTGCATATTCTAAAGCAAAGTTGAAATGTAATACTGATAACTAATTTGTAACAGGAGATATTTTTGCAGCTTCTGCTGCTGTCCGTAACTAAATCGACAACAGAAAACTGTGACAAGGGATTATTTTCACGTCACTTAAGGAAGAAACATGACTCTCTTTTGATAATGCATGGGTTTTTTGTGATAATGCTTGTGTTTAAATGATCTGTTTATGCCAGTGGTTGAACCAGAAGTGACTGAAGTCATAACAGAAAAGGTTCTAGCAACACAGTCCCAACCTCCAAGTTTCCTTTTTAATTCATGTCTGCCTGCTGCCTTCACTGTTGGTTGATGTTCTGCCTTTTTATGTACATGATGTCAGAGACACGTGGAAACAACTGTACACCTGACTATTTGAAAAATATAACAGAAATATTTTGTTGGCATGTTCAGGCTGCGGACTTGTGGCATATGCATTTGTTGCTAGGGCAGTGATGATGACTTTACTGGGTTTTTTTCTGTTTGCATGTTTATATAACCCAAAACACTGTAATACATGCTTTTATTTCTATGCATCTTCTTTATTATGGCAGTTTACTGATTTATGGTGTGTATTTGATTAATATAGCACATGTAAAAATGTAAATTCATGAATAGAAAAAGCTTGAGATTTCTTTAGTAATTTTACAAGAAAGAAATATTGGAATAGCTGTTTCTTTTCCTTGGTTCTGTTTTTGGTTTGCATAGTTTTTTATGTTGGATCATAGGCAAGAGGAGAAGAATTACTGACTCGTTACATTCAACGTTGGGCCAAGGACTTTCTACGCCGTCGCCTGGATTGGACAGTGGATGAGGAGGGTGGTAATCCCATGGATCTTTGTCATCTTTCTTCGGCCCTTTGTCCCTGTCAGTACATTGAAGAATACTTAAAAAACAAACCACGTTCAGGCCGTCGAGCCTTCTGCCCCTGCTGTTCCTCTTGGCTCATTGAACGTGGAATTGATTAAACATATACTTGTTTTTTTTTAACATTCTGGCTTTCCTATGTTACAGTTGTATACATTCCAGACAGAATGATGTGTGCTATTAAGAATTTTGTGGTACCAGGTTTGCCCCAGTGGCAGGCTTAAAGAGTTTGCAAACAAAACATTTTGCATTGCATTGTACAGTCATGAAATTGTGTTAAATGCAACTGCATGCTGTTATTAATCTTTGCTGGTCTCTTCGGACTCTTGTATTAGTTTGCAGTTTTGGCAGCTATACAAAAATATTAATCAGCAGCAGTAAAATACATAACATGTTTTGTTCATTGCATATGGAACATTATTATATTATACATAAGTAAATTTGATGTGTAGGTAATAATATATGATACATTTAATTATTTTGTTTGCAAATGGGGCACACAATCAAATACACTTAAGTAATTAACAAATCTAACATTACTTACTTAATCGTGTAATTTTGTCCATGTCACCAAGCAGTTTGTTTTCTTTCTTAGTTCTTGTAGTGTTGCTGTAACTGAATGTCTGTATCCTTCCTGACATCATTCTTTTGACTATTCTTTCTTTGCACTTCTTTGTGTTGTATTATACACCATAATGTATTTACTTAAATTTATTTTTCGTGTAGGTTTGAAGCATTTGCCATAAAATACCAGTATAGTGTTAAAATTGGAATTCGGTTATGAAGGACTGATTGTTACTCTGTGCATTTTAATGTCACTCACATATCAGTAGTGTATTTATCAGATATTGGCAAATGCTTATATGTTATTGCTTTTTTCTTGTCCTTCAGGACTCTATTTAACATTTTAATACTCTTTGTAGATACTATAACTTCTTATGTGATTGAACTAATGTCATGTTTTGTAAGGAAAGGGGTAATTTCTTGTTGCAAATGGTAATTCTTTGCAGGCATGGTGTTTACCCCCACAGTGATTTTATTGTGTGATTAGAAATCTGCAAGTAGTTGAACCTAAGGGAAAGGGGTGGGGGTGATCCTCCAGGAAGCTTCATGAATTATACACAAAAAGTAAATGCTTATATCAGTTATATGGGTTATTAAATTTATTTTACTATCAAATTCCTTTTCTGATTCATGTTATTTATTAGGAACTAAATTTAACTGAAGAAAATTATGTAGAATTTAAGTGCAAATGAGTATGTAGTTGTGGTATCATATAAGACATGTCTGCCCGAATTTGTTTTGGTGTTTATACTGCAAGAAGAAGGGTGACAGATTTCACTGACATACAACCAGTGGTTTCTTTATCTTAAGTCTTACTCTCTTACAAGTCACACCAGATGTAAAGTACATTCTTTTAACATTCAGACCTCATCACTGGCTGCTGTTTCACCTTTTTTTTTAATTTATAAATTTAACAAATCTAGAATGCTTAATATATTTTGAAATCCCCAAATATTACACTTTCCTTTATTACTGAGAAACTGATTCCACATGGTGTTACACATCACCATATGAACTCCTAGAAATTTTCCAGTTATTACACACACACACACATACATACTAATATATACTACACAGCTCTTTCAGTAGGTATAGTATATTGTGTCTCGCTGTCATCCAGGAGTAAGGCTAACTGAACTGATGACCATTTTAATGTTTGTAGTTTTCTGTTTTCACTTCTAAAAAAACTTCCAAATCTAACAGTAATAACTAAGAAATACATAGAGAAAAAGTGCTATGATGGTTATGTTTCCACATGTTGGGGGCAGTTATTTTGTAGTTAGTAATAATACAAACAATAAGGTCAGTAACCACTTAACAGCATTTTCATAAAACAAAAAACACTAAATTTTAATATGTACCTGGAAGTATGCAGTCAGTGCAGCTAATTTTTGGTCAAGTACATTTTTTGATCATGCCACATAAATATTTTTACAATGTGTTCTGTGTCACAGTGAGGAACTAATTATCTCCTCAGAGGATCCAGAAGGTGTAGCTAATTTTCCCTTCTTTTATGGAACCTTTATGTTCTTTACCATTTTCACAAGTGTCTGTCATGAAACTGTATCTTGAATCAGTTGGATCTGGTATGCATCCCCACACCCTATTTCATCTGCATAACAATAAGACAATAATAATTATCTTACTTTTTGAAATAGGTGCTTAGACATATTTGAGGTTCTCATAGTGGTGAGTACAAAGATTGCTGTCTTCTTGGTTGCACTGCTATATAATCTGTTAAAAGTTTACCAGTTACCCAGAAGACAAGACCTTTCAGTAGTAACATATTAATTGTAGGCACAGTCTTATGACAGATTCATGTATTTGTCATCTTATTGGCTGATTTAACATTGCAACTGATGATTACCAACTGACTGTCAGCATACAATATTGGCTCATGGGAGATGAAAACTCAGTATGTGCCATTGCTTGCTTATTGTTGCTTTGTGGCATGCTTGTTGTTGCCTACTAAGGTGGTGGTTGTGGTCTGTGTTGCACAGGAGCGTGCTGAGTTGGTTTTCCTTCGCTACTCTCAGCGCTGGGCTAAAGAATATGTGCGCAGGCATCTGGAGCTGTCAGTGGACGGTGCGGAGCGTGGAGGCTTCTCCATGGCACCTCCCCGCCACTGCATCTCTGCCCGCTGCCCTTGTCAGTTTGTAGAGGAGCACCTCAAGTATAAACCTCGAGGCAAGTGTTCTGTCAAACAGTTCTTCTTGCTGCCCAACTTTAATTTCAAATGAGGGGCCTTCCCTCATTATAGTGGCTATGGTAAAGTAATTTTCTGTTGCTCTAGTCATTAAAGGATAACATTTTATTGGTTCTTTGGCTATGGAATATTTGTATAGACTACACACTGTAGTGTTACAGCTTTCATTAATGGGGTTGGTTATGGTGAGATTTTTGTTTAGAAGACACATTTCTTTGAATTTTCTTTTCTTTACTTTACTCTCCCTCATTAATTTTACTGTTTTTCATTTTCCTCTGTGTCAGTTTTATACCACTTTTTTAACATGCTGTTGTGTTAGATCTCAGTTTTATGATACTGCACCAGGATTGTCAGCTCATCTATAATCTTTACATTAACGTTGCTATTTACATATTACCAACAGGATCATATTCTTATTCCATTGGAGGTTTTGAATTGCTGGCCCACACTGAACATATTGTTTTGATAAAACATAATTAATCTTTTGGGTTGATTTTTTAATATGATCCATTTTGTCATTAACTTTTAAAATGTTTTTGTACTTAAACTATTCCCTACAAGTACAGGCAACATTTATTAATATAATTGAGGGCTGCAGACATTTTTGAGTTGTGATGTCTTTAATACAGTACATGAAATTTGGCATGGTGTTGGTTACCTCCTGTAGCAGGTACTGTTTCTTGTGAATGTACCTGACTGCATAATGGAGTTAACTGCACTGTATGATACAGTAATGGGTTTTTGATGGATGGACATATTTGTTGTACAATTGTGCAGCTAGTGACACTGAGTGAAATGAATTAAAGGTGTAGCATATATACAAACAGGTTGTGCAAATATGTACTTAAATTTTTAACATGCACATACTGTATTAGATTGTGGTTGTTGTGTTTGTTGTTCCAAAAGAGACGTTTTAGTGGACAGTATTGTAGTTTGATGATTGTTGAAGGATATAACTTTTGAATGTGATGATTTTGGTTGGGATTTAATCACAGCTTGGTGATTAAATGTTCATCTTATTTTTAAGTCTTTATTTTTTATTCACTTTGTCCCTGAAAAGAGATCTGCTTGAAAAAGTATCACTTTTGTTTGTCTTCACTTTTTGCATTTACATTGAATTGTACTTAACTTGATATTACCTGAATGGGTGTTACATATTCCGTCCATTGCTCTAAGGAGAGTTTAATGAAATCTAGCCCACTCCATATTAATGTGGACTGCTGCATCAGTATCTCAGATGTTACTAGAACATGAATTACTCTATCATACTTCAATCATATGATTTATTAAATTCATATTCATTCCTGCCAATCCTTCCAGTTTCGTTTTCGTACAGGTGTACGTCTTTTACGTTGTAAATTGTTAATTTGTCAGTACTATTTATAACAGCTGGAGTATTGTCAGTATAATTTTTTCCAACATATAACATCATGGTGACCAGAATTTTTTTTTATTTAAGAAGAACTTATGCTGGTAGGACAATCTATGGGGGTTTATTTAGTTGTTACAAAGATGATAATGATAGAATATCAAATTTGCAGAATTTTCCTCTATTGAGATTTTAAATATAATGTGATGATTATTATATTAAAGGAATTACTTTATAAAGATTTTTGTTTGATGCTGGAAACTGGTGACAACAGCAAAATTTGAATCTGCATCAGTATCACCACTGGCTGTTCCCACCTTGCCTGTAGTGCTTACATTGGGTTGAGACTAATACTGATATTCCCTTCACCAGATGGTCTGCAAATGAATTTTCACCGATTCATCCATATCTCTACATCCCATTAAAAAAATTGTTCCTATTTTGGGCTAATGTAAGAAGAGGATATCTAGAGAATCAGAAATTTAAATTTTTTTCTTAAATTGGCAGGTGGTTGATGGTATGGTGCTAATTACAGACGACGTAAAATATAAAGCCAAGTTTTGTTCCTGTGTTTAATTTGTAATATGTCTCCCACTGTTCTAAATATTTTCAGTACTCATAACTTTCATGTCTTCATTTTACGTAAGTCTGTTTTAGTAATTATTCATCATTTAACTTGTAGGCGGTTGATTTTACCTCATACATGGTTTTTACATTATCATATAATAGATGTTTAAACATTTTTTCTCTCCTTCTTTTTGGCAGCCATTATTCTTGTACCCTTCTTACTAGATAATTTATTTTATGTATTGGCAGATGGTATGTTATAAGTTGGAAAGACAGACATTTCCATAAATTTCATAATTATTTTGGATTTTCTTTTACATACTCATTTGGTATATGTGGTAAGAGTACCATTCACATTTGGATGTTATGTTTCATACTTTCAATATTATGTTTAGAATAACTACTCATTTTGCATATAAAATTTGAAGAATATGAGGAATTACTGTAGAAAGCAGCTATACCTAAAGTGTTTTAACTATAGTCATATATATGATTGATTGTCTTTTATGTCATATACAACAGAAGAAATTGTATTGTGTATCATTTATCATTTAACTTTTTAAAATACACATGTTACAGAGTGATTTTATATTGAAGGATTATTATACACTAGTTTCAAAACCGTTTTCAGCAAATGATAATGTTTTGTTTGGTTACAGAAGTGACTTAGTGTTTGTTACGCCAGAGATTTTCAAGTGCTTATGTGTCCTGCATAATCTGAAACATCTCACTGCGCTTGTATATGCTCAGGTTTACTGAGGTTGTATATAGAAACTAAACTCAGGAAGTTCTCATTTGTTAGTTTTGTTCCATATTCTTTTGTCAAGCCTCAGTCTCTCTTTCATTTGAATATCAGGCCTTAGTCAGTTTAGCATGAATGAATTTGTATTGATAGTTATATTAATGTTCATATCATTTATTGATTGTATTTTTGAAAATTACTTTCATACTTTAACTTTTTGGTGCAGTTTCATGAGTAACAGAAGGTTGAACAGTGTAGGTTTACCAAAGCTGTTATACATGTATATGTGTTATGTTTGTATTTGGTCTTCAACAGGCCACCTTCAACTTCCCAGAATGTAATGATGAAGGAAATTTATTTTTACCAAATTTTGGCTATAAATGTTTGGTGTTGAAAAAATAAAGCCAACCAAAGTAATTGAGATGTGAATTGTGGAATTATACTGTAGAATTTGATTTAATTGTCATATTTTCCCCAGAATTAAATGTCGGTATGAACCTGGCAGTGCATGTAATTATTCTACACCATGTCGCCAAACATTGTTATATTATCTGGTAGTATGACTGCTCTGACAACCTAAAATCTGTTTAGTTTTAAGTTTCTTTTCACAGTTATGCTTTTTTGTGATGTTATTCATGTAAGTTATAAATAATAGAGGAGGAACTGGAACCTTAACAAACCAGGTTCCGTTTATGCACTAATCTTCAGATTTGAGATTATGCACTGCATTCCTCTAAATTTAATCATCATTTTTCAGAATTACTAGTTGTTCTGCATTTACATTTGTTGCTGGCTTGAGGCATGGATTATTTTGTAACATTTTCACTAAGAAACTTATATAAATTGTAAAGTGCTTCGCACGTACCATAGTTTGTTCTGGTATGAATTTCAACCTATCTATAATTTATTCTAGATATAACTATTTTCCATTGGTACATTTGTGAGGCAAATGGTCATCTATCATCTTTTCATAATCAAACTCTTCTTTTACAGCTGTAGATTTTTCAATGGCAGTTTTGGTTTTTAAAACTTGAAACTTATGTAGCGTAATTAGCTGATATGGTATGCAACAGTTAAAAACAACTGAAGTGAAACAACTAATAAATGAGGCTTGCCAGACCAGGTTTCTGTATACAGTAATTAATTACAAGTTGTTATATTAATAAATAAAAATTGTTTTTGACTACAAGGTTATTTGTGCTAATAATCAGGAATAAAATGTCTTTATTAATTTTTAAAAATATTTATGTAATATAGGTAATCTACAATCCATTGACTTACCTGAAATTTTATATGGGAGTTGGTTTTGTATGCTGCTGATATATATAATTGTAAGATAATGCTACACTTTTCAGATATTATTACCAACTTTAATATTAACTGTGTGTCTAAATTTCTAAATTGTTACTGAGCTTCATATTGTGACTACATGTATCTTAAGTATATGTAGTAGAATGATGATTCTCACATCAGCCATTCACAAATTTTGAACAGATTAGGGTATAACATTACTTTCAAATATCACATCTTCATGAGTTTTTAATTTTCAATTTTAAATAGGCTGCTCTATCTATAGTTCGCGACTGTAATCTTGAGACTTGCGGGGTGAGGAAGTGGGGTGAAGGAGGAAATGTAGCGTCAGCCTTTAAAGCTTCGGACTTCTTGCATTCCTTGCAAGTTTCAAGATTACAGTCGCGAACAGTTGGTAATAATAACTCTTGCTCCAAGTTGATTTCTTTGTTATATTAGCATCTATCAATTAGAAAAATCCAAACTTTAGACCAGGAAGGAAGTTTGGAATGATGTATGAAGATTGTGTGATGTGATTATGTGTAACAGTTCTTGATGCTTCTTGCATGCAGCTGGTAGGTGCAAGCCATGTGTGGCATTTGTGGGATCCTCATAGTCACACAGATGTTGTGAGTATATTTACTATCTTATACAGGGTCTGTTTTAATAATAAACAAATTACAGCAGTGATTATTTATACTCTGTGTGCACATGAACAAGCAAGCATGTTATAATAGGAAAGCAAATATGTTACATACCAGAGAAGTCTCAGTCTTATGAACATGTATATAATGAATACATTTACTTTAGATCCTAATGAAAATACAAGGTATAAGATCTACATGAATAATTCTTCTGTATTTAAAAAAGTGGGAGAACCAGTGTCATGTTACTGAATGTTTATGTCTAGTATGGATACACATACTCTCAAATATGAATTTGTAAGTGAATAGTCCTCTTATTATTTATGATTTACCTCACACACATAAAATACATCAACTGCATCATGTGTATTTACTTTGGAAGAACTCTTTTGTATAAAGTATCTCTATATCATTTTAAGTATCTTTGCTTCCTTGCTTTCATTTTAACAATTTGATTTTTTCAGCATTTCTATTAAAATTTATAGCATGCCAAATCATTTTTAAACTAAACATTTGTGAAACAGTTCAGGCAGCAGTACAACATACCTTGTATAGACACACTACTATTGAATATTTTGTAGCCCTGGTTATGATGTTCTCTTTTGGGAAGCTTTATTACAGTTGAATCATAGGGATCCTACTTTAATTGAAAGGTTAGAATTAAATTTTATATTTCAAGTGTTCACAAGTTCACTAAATGTTTCAGACAGAAGTTGTAAAGTTCTTATCCTTTAGGTTTTTACGGCTGAAGCCTGGTGTAAAACTGGGATTTGGCCAAACCCTCAAAGTCAAAGTTAGACATAATAGAAGTTATTTCACCATTTACTTTCGATTAAAAATAAATTTAAATGTTAATGTGGATTTCACTGCCATGCAGTGTTCAGGTTAGTTTGTTGTATTTGTTTCATATAGACTACTTTACACATAAGTTACAACTGATACACTACACAACAGTCATTTTATCATCTTATGGATTGTTGTTGCTTGTTTTAAAGTAGACCCTGAAGTAGAAGGCTGTTCATATGTTTGTTGAATGTCTTGCATTATCACAAGCACTCTAGACTTTTTGTCTGCACCATTGAAGTTACTCAAGCTTCTGATTGATGCATTCACTCTACATTTATAGGAAGCTGTGCATGATTTTTAATTTGTTCATTGCATGAATCCTTTATACACCATTTAAATTCCCACATCCCAAAGCTATGAGACTGGTTAATGTATGTATGGTATGTTTTAGCAGGGACATTTAATATTACTATTTCTGCTATGGTGTGTGTTGCAAAACCCATTAAGGTTTATAATAAGAAAATAGGGGATTTAAACCTATATAATATGTGGCTACCAGCTGGACCTTTTCCTCTAGGGTCATTGGTTTAGTGGTATGCCACTGTGTTGGACCATGCATAAGCTGCAGTGTATGGTTGATAAAGATTAATGATGCAGTTGCTCAGTGTACTTGGGCTTTATATAGCATGGCAGTCAGGAATTGCAAACATTTAAGCTTTTCATAATACTGACATTTATCAATTTACTGCACACATTTCAGCTTGAATTTTTCCAGAAATGAATTGGAGTTTACAGTTATTTACTTTTTGGATTTCAGAATTACCTTCATTTTTTTGCAGTCATGTGTTTTAATTACATATTGTAGTAGTAGTAGTAGTAGTTTACAGTATTTATAAGATAGGGTAACCATAATTCTGTTATCCAGAACATTGTAGTATTTATTACTGTGTCTTTACAAACTCCCTGAATGTTTCATTGCATTAGCTCCTATATTTATTGTGAATTATCCGTATACTCAAAAGAATATATTTAGAAACAGAACTCTGAAAAGGGGCACAACTTTCCACTCTTCTTGAAGTAGAAGGAAGTCTTGATTTGTGTGAATTCTTGTTCACTGTATTTCAGTGCTTTATGAATGTGCATGAATTATGAATTAACAGTACGTGCAGGAGTTACTTTTGATTTCTTACTACTCATTTTTGGTCCTCACTAAACTATTAACACATTTGTGTGAAATGGCATTTTTGGCCTATGATTTTATAAGTTTGGTCACCCTGATTATGTAGCAGAATCTTGGCTTAAACGGTGCTGTCTTAACTGGCTGTCCAACTTTACCACATTTTTTCCCCCATAGGCTTCCTCAGTTACAGTAAATACAGTAATTATTTTTTTACTCTGGCTTTTTATATTTTATTTATCTACACAGGTGAACCTCATAGTATTTAAAAAGTGGAGGGACATCCATTTAATTAATTTCTATTTGTGTTCATACACTATATTATTGTTGAGGTAGCAGGGGAAAAATGGAAAGGACCTGTACAACCCACAGATAACCTACCTTTCTTTCTTAGTGTGCGACCACTATTCTGGATTGTCCCAAGGAAACACATTTACAAAAATCAGCAAACAGTTGTAATGAAACCCTGTGGGTATATATTAAATAAATAAGTCAAATGTACGAAACACAGGTCCATGGAACACAGCAGGTCTGAATAATTATAGCCATGAATACTGAATCTTGGTGTAGGTTTAAGCCCTTGGTCACAATTTCAAATAACTCTTACAGGCAAGCAATGATTCAGAATAATACACAGTAATAATAAAACATACAACTAAATATTCTTACAAATACCAGAGAATGGTGGGTTTGGCTTGGTTACCCTTTTAGCAATAGAAAAGCACTGAAAGTGATTTGAAGACCAAAAGAATGCAGAGTATTTTAGACAAATGTTATAAAACTTAATTACATATTTATTAAATGTTGGATACACTGATTCAGTAGGATAAACCATTTCTTAAAAATAAGCCATTAATGTGATCAGTTTTCATAATGTAACATTTAGCAGCAATGAAATTATATTTGTCGACAGTCATGTATTAAGAGGCCAAAGTATAAAGTTTAACATGCAAATTCTGGTGTTAAGTCTGAAAATGTATGGGGACTTGCCTGCGTATCCCTTCTTTGCCATATATCATACTCGTACTCGCATGATGCACAGCTATAATAATTTTAAATCCCTTACACTAATAAATGTTTGGCTTTCATAATGAAATCATGTCATTGGTTCATTTACAGGTTATCATTCTTCTAATATTGTTTCCATTTTATTAGGGTATGATGGACATGTAAGTCACACAGAATTAGCATTCTATTATTAAATGTATTTTCTTGTTTTCAGCAGAAGTCTGCAGTTTGTGTGCATACATGAGTGACCAACATTTTAATTTTCAGTATTAAATTCAGAAGAAATAGTAACAGTATGTATAGTATGTGTTGTAATTTGGAACAATGGAAACAGTTCATAGACTAAGGAGGTAACAAATGCTAGCCATGTACTGTGTTATTCTAAATGTAGCAGAGCAGCATATACAGGCTGAGTCATAAGTATGTTCACAAAATTTGTGTGCGTGTTCCAGGATCAAAAATAAGAAAAAATGTTTCTATGAACATGGGGTCGCTAATGTTTCATTTTCGAAATAATAGCCAAAAATAAGTTTCAATGAATGCCTTATGTCAAAGTGAATGCAGCTTCCAGCAAATTCTAAATGTAGCAGAGCAGCATATACAGGCTGAGTCATAAGTATGTTCACAAAATTTGTGTGCGTGTTCCAGGATCAAAAATAAGAAAAAATGTTTCTATGAACATGGGGTCGCTAATGTTTCATTTTCGAAATAATAGCCAAAAATAAGTTTCAGTGAATGACTTTATGTCAAAGTGAATGCAGCTTCCAGCAACAATTAACGTTTGTGCAGGAATTGTTGGCGACATGCTTGTTGGTCCACACATGCTTCCATCATGTCTAAGAGGATCTTCATATCGGCAATTCTTAAGAAGACGCCATGTCTCCTTGAAGATGTACCACTGAATACAAGAAAACAAATGTGGTTTATGCACGACGGAGCCCCAGCACACTTCTCTCGTCACGTCAGAGATCATCTCGATGAACAGTACCCTCAATGATGGATTGGACGCGGTGTCCCAGTAGCATGGCCACCACGGTCACCAGACCTGACTCCATTGGACTTATATCTGTGGGGTCACTTGAAGTTTGTCATTTATGCAACTCCCATAAACAATGAAGACGACCTATGGGAATGTGTGTAGAAGGAATGCCAGATGATTTGAGGAAACCACTGTGTGTATGAACGATTCCGCCAATCTTGTGTAAGTTCTGCAAGGGCATGTGTGGAGAATGCAGGAGCAACCTTTGAGCATCTGTTATAAAGAAACATCCCTGTCATTATACTTGGCAATAAAGGCATACATTGAAACTTATTTTTGGCTATTATTTTGAAAAAGAAGCATTTGTGACCACATGTTCATAGGAACATTTTTTCTTATTTTTGATCCAGGAACACACACACACAGTTTGTAAACACACTTTTGACTCACTCTGTATACATTTAATTAATGCATTTTAGGAATTTTTAATGTTTGTATATGTTGGGCCTATACAACTTAAAGAAATTTTAGAAATTATGTTATATTTCACAGATGTTCAATAAAATTCTAATATTTTCACTTTTAGAGAATTTGAAGAACTACAGGAATCTGCTGCAATTATGAGACACTTGGTCAGGGAATCAGAGTAAAAGTCAAATAATGGTGTGAGAACAATGTATGATCAGTGTTTGGAACAGTAGAAATTTTATCTGAAGCCAAGTAAGTAGAAGGTTGTGTGCTCTGTGCATGTCAGAGTAGAGGTTTCTCATCCAGAATTGTAGAAGAAATTCAAAGAGAATGAATTGGGACTTAAGATTTTTTAAGGTTCCTTTTAGCAGAAGTGTTATATTGGAGCAATGTGGTACACAAGTGAGAGATGTATTGTCAACTGATTCTGTCCTTCATGCACTTATTTAGTAACAATATGTAGCTATAATGTGTTTCTTAAAAGAAGGAATAAATTATATCTTCCTTCTTCTTTATTATGCCGTCTCCTTTAGAGGAGGTTGGTGACATATTATGAACAGGATCCTTCCATCCTACAGAAGCAATAATGCTAGCTATAATGAGATTGTTTCCATTGCTTTCATTTCAGTTTAATGTACCTCACAGACAATTAGAGTTGCCATTTGATGTGCATTGATATTCCAGAATGTATATGTTTATATTGTGATATCCAGTTTTCATGTGTTTTAATCAGTATTTATTTTTATAACAATTTTCTAAACAGTATTGTAGGTGGGTTTAATTTGAATTTTAGTTGGAAGGAAATATCTGATCCAATCAAAAATAAATCTTGGGTAATATGGGATGATTTAATACAGGTGAAATATAAAATTAAATAACTCAAATGGATAACAATACAAGTATAAAGGACCTTGCAAGTAAAAATCATATTTTTGTGCTTTGGGTTACATGATATCTCTTAGGTGGTCATTTATATCTGGGTATATGGGTAATGTTTTTAACTCAGAAGTAACTGTACTTGAATTCAGTATGGGACATTGTCAGGTAGGAGCTTAATACACAAACTTGTATAAGGTGGGATCATTGAGCCTTAAAATATAAAAGAAATGGTGTACCTGTATGTCTATTACCATGTAGTTGAAAATAATATTATTCACTATTTGTGAGCTTAATTTTCAGCAGTATGTGGCATTTCTCACACCACCTCTCAAGAATATGTTATACTGATACAATATTATGAATTAGTGTACAAGCATGAATTTAAGAATTTCTTAAAGGATTTAAGGTTAGGTATATAATGAACTAGTTCCTGAAAATAGCCCATTTTAAATTTTGCAGCATTGATTTATTTTCTTCCTCCAATTCATCACTGAAATGATCCGTCTCATTTTGGTGCTGACATGAGGTTCATTCAAAATATCTGGAAATATATTGTATTCATTCATGGTCTTTAATTTTATCTCTCCAATTTTTAGGAGAAACGGTCTCCCCAGTATGTATTCACTTCTTAAGTTCAAAGAAAATTCCCCGCATAATTCCCATCTTACATGTTCTAGAGGAAGACTTAAGAGGGAAAAGGATGTAAAAAAGTACAAAATCAAGTTTGAGTTATTCAGTTATTTAGAATAATGTTGGGTACATTGTTTTTATACATCCATATTTTGGTAAATATATCAACAAAGTATACAGAATATTAAAATTATTCATAGGCTTTTGTTTATCTAATACCAACTTGATTCTAAAGTATGATACATTTAATATGTAGTAATGGCAGATATTTTATTGAGCCTATTTGATATCTTGTCCAGTGGCTTTATTTCTCAAGTTTACAGTTGACCTGGAGATAGGACTGTTGAGTGATCTGCAAGGTCAGCTTTTTACATTACCTTCATTACTTCTAGGGCTTCCACTGTTATTTTTAACACATATCTCTTAAATATCAAATTACATCAATCCTTTGAAAACATACTGTTGCTCTTGTATGCAAAATAATCTCTTGGTTTCGGATATTCTTTCCTCAGGAGTTTAACCTAAATCCCTTTATTTCTAAACTACCGACGATCATGTTGAAATAATTATGTCCTAGTTTTATTCATGAACCATCCCTGCTTATTACTGAACTTGATTGGAACTGATGCACTTGGTCTCTAAACATGTTTAATATTAACTTCATACTGATATAGAATACACAAACTATGGTTCATTCCTTACAGGCTTTAAACCTGATATGTTTCCACCCTAAAATACCAACTAATTTTCAGTAATGTCAGATATGCTATATACCTAAATGTAAATTGTGTTAGCTTCCTGCTTAGTAAACAAAATGTTGTATATAAAATCTTGGTAAATTTTAATAAAGAATTATTGAAAGTCCTTGTAAATTGCCTTTTCCTTATTTATATGCCAGAAACTAATTTAATGTGAAACTTTAATTTCCTTATTAGAGTTATGCCCATAACAGATGTTGATAGTTGCAAGAAAACACTTTCCCTGTAACATCATTTATTTCTGTAACCTTTTGTAAGTACAGTTTGAAATTCTGATTCCATTCATTCTTGTTCATCTGTGCATTATATCTAATGTCTTATTGTCACAGTATGTACACATCACTGAATGAGTAACATCAAATGGCAACTGTGTAAATATTTGTTCAGATGTCATTGAACGAGCAATATCAGATGGCAACTATATAGATATATTCTTTCATGATTTAAAGAGAATTATTGCTATTTTCTTTGTGGGAACCAGATATTCTGTAAAGTAGAAATATTTATGTGTGCCTTGTAATTACAGAAACTGTAATCTCTTAGCTTATATCTTGGTGATTGCTATAAGTTCTTTTAAAGAATACATAGCATCACAACATAATGATATAATGGTGTTCAATAAATAAGGTAGCAGTGTGAGTCAATGACATGGATTTAGTCATACATCAGTAAACATATCACAGGTGACAAGGGCATGACAATCTGCACCTGAAAATTGTACACACCAATGGATCATGTACTGAACCCATTTTAAAACATATTAAGCTGAATTAATGGGGGCAAGATCATTCCAAAAACTGTACAGGATCATCCAGGAATTTGCATTCCAAGTGAAACAGAGTAGTGAATACTGGTTCAGCCCAGTATGTTATATGCAGCTGATAACATGTAGTCTGTCACTGCCATGAAGCAGTGTAAGTTGATTGATCTTATGATGAAAGTCTACAAAAATCGTGCTCATGTCAGAAATCATTAGATGTACTTCATATTTGAAATGCTTGCTGCAGTCTAGCTAACTGCTTTCAGCATGTGGCATTCTTTGGTGAAGTAATGTGATAACATATTCCACACATTAAAAAAGGGACATGTTACCTTATTTACTTGCCCTCATTATGACTAATATCTACACATGTAATTCATGTTTCTGTACTGTGCAATTGTTACAAGAATTGTTTATGTCAACTGGAACCATGTCACTGACTTTTAATATTAATTCCTTAAAAGTTTATTATACCTATGAATAACCTAAAGTGGTGAATCTGAAAGTCTATCAAACAAATTAATAAATCCAGTAGACCACATCCCACCACTGAACATTCAAGATTAAACAAGTATTTAATGTTAACCAATTAAATTCACATGTAGCCATTTTATTGATTAACAGGTAGTTATTAAAAGATGTTTATATGAAGTGTTGCCTTGTACTACATCCATTGTTATGTGCTAAGCAGAGCTTAGTATAAAGCAAATGAATCCTGCTTTCAACACTTTACATAGCATACAGAACACACAACTGGGGAAAGGTATGTAAATCCATATCATCATTCTCTGTTACTTGCAAGCCAATGGCTTGTTGTCTCTACTCTGTTAACTGTAATGAAAGTATTATTTTATTTGTGTCAAATTCTTGCAAGTATTTACTTTAGCTTCAAAGCTCAGTAAAGTAACTGACTATGGGATCAGCATTTGGGATTTGTTCCATATCAGAAACATTTGAGAAGTAGGCTGCAGTCCTCTGCTTTCCTAGTCCTTAGAAGTTTACATTTTTACTCCATATTGTCTACCTGCTTCATAAGCTCTGTCATATCCAGAATTATTGTAGGATCTGCTGGGAGGCTTGTTTGTTGTAAGTAATGTAGGTTGGGGTACAGGTCATCCATTTTCAACTGATGTAGGATGAGAAAGTGTAGAGCTTTATCATGCCTGACAGTGTGGCACGAGTACTTTTAGCTTTACATTTAATATTTACAGTTCCTAATATAAATGTATGGATTGGATATGACTGTTCATAGAACAGTACTTGTTTCAAAACAAGTTGAAATCAACATACTTGCTCTATTTTTTAGCAAGATTGTTTCATCTTACATACAGTTATACCTCCACACTCGCACATCTTCATGATGTGGTGCTTAAATAAGCACTAGAGCCAACTCTGTCGTTTCCTTCCCAGATAAAGTTGATGTTCATTCCTAGTGTCGTCACTTAGGAATGTTGATAATATGAATGGTTGTGATAAAGTTAACTTAACTGTTTCCTGATGGTTCAAATATTGGCTTTTGTGATGATGATGGTGAAATTTAGAATTCTACAATTCCACTTTGTAGTTTAGTTATAATAATATTTTTTGTTATATTTTCATGTTCATTAATAATGGACAACAAAAACAGGTATGTTACATGAAAATAAACATACATTCTTTGTAGATAAGTAGGATGAGAATCCCAGCCAATTATGCAAAACTAGGAACCAATATATATATAAACACTGGAATGAAACACTGCAGGCATCTAAAATTATTTTGAGAGTCATAGGTGGAGGAATTATTGTTTTTTACTATCTACTGCTTATAATTTGTTTGCTTTCTTAGGTTTGGTGTATGTGACAACAAAGTAAATATAAACAGTACCTTTCTATAAATGAATGTTATA
>NW_019060805.1:60242-72075 GCF_000696155.1 Zootermopsis nevadensis | reverse complement strand
CCTAGTAGGATCTGAAAGACGTTTCGGGGATACTTGTTGCCTCTATCATCAGGGCGACGGCTAAGCCGCGCGTGGCTTACAGGTACATCAATCCACAGTGACTGAAGGAAAATATTCAGAAAACTTCGATAAAGACTGCTAGGATAACTTCGTACCTTTTAATTTTAAAATACGAACCCTGTAAGAATCCGTTAACGAATTACGTTACAGATCTTTAAAGTACGTCATCATTTCTATCTCTTCGTTTCATGAACAGTAGCGACACATCGTGTCAGAGGATGAGAGGAGATCAATAATTATCCTAAAAATTAACAAATAAAATTCCTTAACGATCTTGGAGCAATAGTTGCAAAATTTCGCTGAGGTCTGATGCAATTTGAGCCACGGGCCACGTAAAATTATTCCACAATACTTCCCCCAAAGTTTTTTTTTTCTATCATCCACTGTTTCATTAGAAAACTACAACTTTAAGTCACACTTGCATAAATATTATAAGACGTAACCAGTGTCTGGCAGCTTGAAATTGCAGGCTGTTGCTAAGAACGACAGTAGCTGATGAAATGGCGAAAATATATGGTAAATGAGTCCTCAGGCAAAATGACTTGTTATCTCTGGAGACGATAATAACGCCGGGAGAGAAGTCTCGAAAAACAAAATGGGCGACTGAACAGGCCTCAACTGCAGCGAGAGGAACAGAATGATGCTGGTAACATCACGAGACAAAACATGAACGTCTGGAGGCAGAGAAACTTATCTCAGCGTTCTTCAGTAGACTATTTTAATGTTTCTTTTGAAATCTTTTTTACCCATCATCTACGTTCACCAGAGTCTGTCGGAGACTCGAAAGTCCTATAATATTGTTTTCCAAACTATGAAACCAACTCCGCGTCCTTGCAAAAACTGATAGTCGTTGATCCACCCAAGAAATTTCCAGTCTTTTATGGAACTCAGAGGTTTATTATGCGTTCGCGAGAGCCCGCTACTGATCACCGACCAAAGAAAGACGAATACAGTAAATATTTCCATACTACATCTTTAAGATTCATTTTAATATTATCCCAGAAACATACAATATAAAAATGAATTAACACGCTAAGAAAATGTCAATCAACAGTTTCAGGTAAGGACGCTTTGGTTCTTCGTAAAGATACGAGGTAGGAAACAATTCTTCCCCTGGGAAAAACAAACCAGAATCTGGGAAGATATAAACTGAGAAGTGAAATTGAAAATATTGAAAATTGTACAGGTTTTCAAATTATCAAGCTGGTGGAAATGTTTGTGCATTAACCTTGAGCTGTCTACGCTTAGGTTTACCAATCAGATAATCCAGTTCTTGTAAGGTTAATTAATTAATTAAATTTTCAGTTACTTTAAAGTCAACGATACGTACGTTAAATACAGTTTTTAGATTTTTCTACGTAAAATACATATAATAAATATGGATAAGTGGGTAATACATAAGCCTGTGTATATACGGAAAATGTACTTAATATCCTATACATAACGTATTTATAGGAAACGGTAAACACAATTTGTCTTTATTATAATTGTAAACACTTATTTTACTACATTTCGATTTCATCACGAGTCATGCGGTTACGAAATGAGGATAATATACTTAAAGACAAATACTCCGCTGACAATCGAACCGACAGAGAAATTTTATTCTTAAAGACCTGAAATGGTACAAATACAATAAACACAAATTTTAAGAACGTTATCTCTAGATAGAGAAAAAAATTGTATGCATGCGTTAAAACCTTTCACCTTCAAGTAGATAATGTACGATGTTCTAAAGCAGTGGTATTCAACCTGGGGTACGCGAAGACATCTTAGGGGGTACGTGAAATTTTAAAAAAATATTATTTTATGATAAACACTGAATAATGAGTAATGTAATTTATTTAATTGATTTTAGATGTAGATTATATACTATGTATAACTTGAATTATACACCAACAACTTTGCGGGTACAAAGTTGAAGAGAAATTATATCTGGGGGTACGCGAACAAAAAAGGTTGAATACCACTGGTCTAATCCAATAAGTTATCCCAAGAACGTCAAACGATATAAATAAATACATTTGAAAATTGTTATATTTGTTCCATTAGAGCCGAATATTAAGGTAAATAATTAATCAATTCTAACTTCTTTTAGCTTCATACTGAAATGTTTTCAATTCCTTCACGTAGCATTACACTTCTGTTATCTGAGAGAAATACACAAAGGTTGAATACCACTGGTCTAATCCAATAAGTTATCCCAAGAACGTCAAACGATATAAATAAATACATTTGCCTTTGAGCAGTTAAATTATCAGGAAAAAGTAAGGTGAACGGAATTCTACCAAACAGCATAATCAGAATTTGTCCAGTCTTCATATCGTTTCACATCCCCAGATAACACGTCAGAGTTGGCAAGACTTGGTACTCACACAGAGATGTGGTACGTGAAGCACTTCCATCCTGTAGGACGTTCCAGGAAGTTGTACACTTGCCCCTGGAATGTAGCCTTACCAGCACGACGGTGCTCCTTCATAAGATATCGCGTCTCCCAGTTACATCTCTCTTGCAACAAGGTCCTTGGATCCAAACCTGTTCGCGAAACACAAGCCAGTGTTTGAGGGCATTTTCCTCTGTCTCATGCAGTTTATAAATGACAATGCTGCGTTTTGTATATTTAACCTCGTATTACCTGGCACCTGCCACGGTGGTCTAGCGGTTAGAACGCTGGCCTTGTAATCCTGGGGTCTCGGGTTCGAATTTATAACTTGTGTTGGGCAAGTCCGTGGTCTAGGCAACACGGAGTTTTTCTCCGTGGCATCCCAACAATTACTTCATTCACACACAGAAGAAGGCAATGGCAACCCACTTCTGGATCATCTGCCAAGAACGTATATGAACAGGTCCCAGTCCGAGAAAAGGATGGAAGGATCCTGTTCATATGGACCTGTCGTCAGACAGAACACTAAAAGAGAGAGAGAGAGGAGTTTTTAACGCCATTAATGCAAAGACAATTATCGGGAGTGGTGGAAGGCTATTTTCGCTTGCATGGTGTTACAACCCAGAAGACCAACATCGACTTATTCCAAAGTAGCCGTACTCTGTATTACTGTCATGTAGAACAAGGTCGGAGAGACTTCAGACTTCAAAACAGCTTCTAGTAACAAGTGATTTGAATACGTTCGGAGTCGCGACAAAGCGAAACATTTATGCACCGCGAGAATTTCACCCCTTACGATGTTTACGATTTCCGTGGGAGACCCAACTATTTGGAGAAGGTCCTTCTTCGAGGCGGTTACTGTCGTTTGATCAGGAGACTTCTTCTTATTTTCGCGATGAAACAGACATTCATATTCTTTGTCGTTGTCGTATGACACAGTCCGTAGAATACGCCATTCTCATCGACACGACTCCCACTTACGATAAAATAAAGTGACAAACTACAATTATAAATAACGTCGACGCGAACCAATTCAGAATCGTAAAGGAAGACGCTTAGGGTCGATATTGCAGCACACTGTAATTACAAGTGCGGTGAAAAATTCAAGGGTGGGTAAAACCATCAAGAAATTAAACAAAAGTCAATAACAGTCTTCAGTTTCTTCGACATTTCGTTGATATAAAGTATCAAAATGTTAGTCTCACACTACTGGAAAATACTGACTACTCAAAAACGTTAGCACCTGCAATACTACACCCGTCTCAGTAGATGCAACATCATTTGAAGCACCTCTTCATTTCGAAGGCCATCGACAGACGTCTGACTCCAGCTCCTTGACTTATCAAACACGGAGAACACTTCACAGGCCGAGAAGTTTAACTCTTCATAAGTTTAAAAGGTAAAGAAATGAGAAGTAGCGAAGTGTTGCAACAAGAAACCGCTGAGAGACCGTCGCGTGTCGCAACAAGAGACAACTGGTACTTTGTTTACTCAAGGACGGCTGTTCCTAAGACCAGCTGTGGCAACAGACAGTGCCCGACTGAACAAACACTGGTCGGTCACCTGTTGAGTGCTTAGAAATGTTCGAGAACGAATGACTTAGAAAACTGGACAAATTTCATAAATTATCTTATTTATAATTAACATTTACGTTGAAGAAGGCTCTTTTATGGATTATGTGGTGTAGTCCGGTATAAATTTACCGACGTTTCAGAGGTAGCAAAACATTAGCAGCAAAGCAAACTAGAGAGTATAATTAAAGTCAAATGTTTAACAAGACTTGAAAATTCTTTGTTTGTCGAATTAAATTTTTTTTTCTAAAGCCCTTAGAGGATACTGGCCTCAAATTACACACTATAAATACAAATCGGTTTAACACATTAGCACACTGCCTCTGTAATGTTTGCAGTATAAAGAAACGGGGAAATTGCATTATTTTCATGAAATAATATTCATGTGTTGACCAATACAGATTACATAATACGTAGTTTTATCATGTTCAATAACATATTAGGCAGAGACAAGCTAAACAAAGGAACAGAGACGTAACACTGTAAAAGCAGCACGTTCGTAACAAAGAAAAAATATATTCAAATAACCAAGTTAAAAATACAGTAAAAATTTATTCAGAATAAATTCCGAAAGCACTAGTTCGAGCATTAGGAAGTGAACGTGTGAACTGACAAAGACAAATACAGAGTTCACACACAAACCTGGTTTCTCATTTACTCCAAAGTTGGCTACACTTATTTTCCAAACCATTATCTAAATACATAAATATTTATCGAAGCTATTTACAACTTATTTCCAAAATCTTCACTGGATATGTTTCAATTAACTGATCACAAATCTTGGGCTGCCAATGTTGATTAATTGTGACGTTTAAACCGTAGGAGAAACACCGATACTTTTGGACACAAACATCGCGAGTCACGTTACCACAGACGCCATCTTTAGCTGAAGTTGAGTACCAATATGACCACACCTAATAGCGCTAAATTTAAAATCAACCCAGGAATAAATTCAACAACACGAGTTACAATTTTACCCAGCTACGTCATACAACACGAAATAAATAAATGTACGAATAAAGAATACATCTCAACCGCACAAATCTGATTTCATATGTACAAGCTTGACCGTGCTGGAAGTTACAGTGTGTGGCAGCCCTGAAATCCAGTCATTAACACCTGGCCACACTTACGAAGTGAGACAAAAAACTGTATAAACACAATGTTAGAAAACTCGTTTGACGAAACGAAACTTCAGCATGCCACGATAAAATTTTAATACGCCAACAATGAATAAAAATCATTTTAGATCCACATAAACGGATGCAAGATACGCGCTTAACTGACAATAGGTAAATAATAACCACCACAAAACACAAACGAACTCACTGAATTTGGTCAATGTTCATAAAAGTTACATGTATGTCAATCAAAAATCTTTCCTATTTTACCACGCTACCATCTCGTTCACAGTTTTCAAAGTACAAAGCAACCAAGCCCCTAGCTTAATCGGAGACGACTGCGCGCTAGTAACGTCGACCTTACCGTCGCGTCATCTCGTGAGTAACGTTGACACTACACGTATTAATACGGAAAGGATTCACAGATGGCATTATATCTGAATTTATTTAACGACATTTTTCAGTAGCTCAGACTAGCGTCGAATGAGAGGTTGATAGTGATAATGAATAGGAAGGGACGTAGAAGGAACTGTCGTGGCATTTTTACGTTACAAACCCGGCATTTGCTTGGAAGGACGGCGAGCATAATACACGTCGTCATTCAAAGTAAACTGAGAAGCCTTCCATCGCCCAAGCACGTGGTAAGAACCGCTTAGAAGCTGTTGGTGTAGATGGAAGGATAATATTATAATGGATCTTGAAGAAATAATTTGTGTGAATGGAGTAATTGTTGCGATGCCACGGAGAAACCGGGGAAGCCCCCGGAGGAAAACTCCGTGTTGCCTAGACCACGTTTTCTCGGACTGGGCCCTGTTCATATACGTTCTTGGCAGATGATCCAGCAGTGGTTTGCCATTGCCTTCTTCTGTGTGTGAATGGGGTAATTGTTGGGATGCCACGGAGGAAAACTCCGTGTTGCCTAGACCACGGCCTTGCCCAACACAAGTTATAAATTCGGGCACCGCCGGGAATCGAACCCTAGACCCCAGGATTACAAGGCCAGCGTTCTAACCGCTAGACCACCGTGGCTTGTAAACGCAACAATACTGGCATTAAAAGACCTTGACTTATTCTTTAGCGATCTCTTTTTACATAAAAGATTATCTCAACGCTTATTTCCAGAATTTCAAAACCGGACGATCGCATTATCTTTGGTCAAATGACTTAAAGCCACGTTGAATAACCGATTTTCTTCTTAACCCATGTTCTCGGTCGCCCACTATAAATAAACACGATATCATTCGTCACTGTATACATTAGCATCAAAGCGCCAAGCAAATAAACCAACCCACCTATTTTCCATCCAGCACAACCCGGGGGTCCCTGACAATACGAATCCGACAGAGACGTATGGCAACATCTGCTACGGCCTGATATTATTCTTTTACAATTTTGATAGACAGTTGTCAAACGCGGTCACCTGGTATGAGAAAAACAAACACATATTTACGTATGTACACACGTACAAAGGAGGTAGCGAGATTTGAAGTGATTCAACCGGAGAATAAATAAACGGATTTGGATAAAATTTTATGCGGAAGCTGTGTTATTGGACCTCAAAATCGTACTTCTAAATATCCTACGAGCGGTTATAAAATGACGGATGAGAAACGTCGACCCTGCGATCTGGTTGCCGAAGTGGGAACTATCGAACAAGACTGATTTAATACCTCGAAACGCAGAGCACATGAGAGTATCGTGTGTACCGGAACACACTTTCGGAGCTTGTTGTAGCCACGTAACTCACCTCCGGGGCCATAGGTGTCGCTGTTGTTGTCTGCCAACACGTCACTGCCACTCCCTCTGCCCTGCTGTTGCTGGCCGACACCCCCACCGGCGAAACTGCGTGAACTTCGTGTGCTATTATTACTCTCTCGTCGCTCTGGAGAGATGCCGCTCGGTGTCATGACGATAGGGGGCTCCAAGCCCCCTGTGGACACATTCGAAAGGAAGGACAGCTTGTCTGGGTCACTATCCAGACCGCAGCCCCCTGTGGCGGGACCCGAAGACAATTCCAATATTGTAACATTCAGATGTTGACGACCTCTCGTTGCGGAGGGACCTGCCAGAAGAACGGTTAATACGCGTAAGTTATCTTGGGAGGCGCCACTAGGTGTGTCCAGACGCTTCAAGGTCTACCGACTGTCAGGAAAACATGGGGTCAGTATAAATGATTTCTGTCTCTCCTTACTGTGAATTACTTTATTAAACCTCCTTCCGAACAGACCTCGTCCCTCATTTGGTTAAAGATAACCTACGTGTATAATAACTCTTCAGCTGAATAATGCTATAATACGTTATTTCTGAAAATAATATGACAACGCAACCCTTTTTGGTTACTCACATCAGAGACAATCCGAAGTCAGGTCAAACATTGCATTTATTAAGTATTTTTCTCTGTTCGTCTTTTCCATATTCCCTTCAATTTCAGAAATAGTCTTGTCTATTTTTATAAGATTAAGTTTCTATTGCCCGTAAGATGACCCGAACCAAAATTATCTAAGTGAATGTAATTATATTACGACTTCATATTTCTAATAATCCACTCACGTTATTAACCGAGTAATTCAGTAAGACAGTCAACTTTAAAGCAACACACGTAAAGATTTCGAAGGCCAGTATGAACAGTGGCTACAGATAATATCACTGGACTTCATACACCTGTAAAAAGAGTTTAATAATCAAATTGGAGGACGGACAGATTCGAATGAACGTACTGGATAAATCATTTAAAAAGAGACGTCATTTCAAAGGATTGTAAACTGCCAATAACATTTATCATTTCAAACAACCCTGAAACTTCGCCGTCTATTTAACACCAATTTTAATGGTTTTCTAGCTAAAATGCGTGAATTTATCACACCGCATGTTTGATTCTTATCAATTTTGCCACCCTGATAATGCCCAGTGAAGACTTCAAATTATGAAATTACTCGTCCTTCAGTTTTCTCGGCTGGAGTTAAACTTTTCGCGGATGAGCTGTGTCGAATCCTGAAAATTATAAAACGCTTATAGAAATATTGCAGTTGCCATCTGCCACGAAAGCCGAGGTTGTACATACTAAATTCATCATTACGCAATTTTCTATATATCCTCCTATTTCCTCTCTCATAAAAAAAAACTTCGCGTAAGGAACACGGTCAAGACACAAGCTCTCGATAAAGTCTGTTCTTACTCACTGGGGCGGATAAGAGGAAGGCTGGAAGGGGGGGCCAGAAGACCCTGTGCTTCTTCGGAGTCCAGCTCGACGGCCATGCCGATTTCACCCTCCCGCATTCCGTGTAGGAGGCGTCTATGCTGGAGGCAGCATCCATTACATGGGCGTCTGCACGCCAGAGCCATCGGATGATACAGCCATGTCTCCCTGAAACATGTGCTCACATGTCGGTTCGATTTTCGCATTTTCTGCGGACCACAATAATTTAGTTAAGTTACGTCACCGCAGGATACATATCCTGTCATCTCATCCTCAATGATTTGATGACTCCAACAGCATTTGGAGAGACGAAGCTTCACACCCATATGAAACGTTAAAATTATAGACATGAATATCGTGTCTCCGTTATCAGGGTCCTGTTGATGGGGCCAGTAAGCACCTCTGAAACGTCGGTCAGTTTCTACCAGACTACACGGCGTGAAATCTCATTATAAAATTATAGTTTCATATTTTAGTTATATTTTAAAGTGCAATTTTGTCCTGCATTCTGGCGATAGACTCAATATGTAGTTAATTTTCTTTACTTTAATTTATAACTAATTTCTTCTCAAGTCTGATAGAGCTTTTGAAAACTTCATACTTACTGACTGCTTTATTTTTACCTTGTTATTAGATGTGTGAATCGGATAAATATTATTTATATATTCTCGTTTGGAATTAACGTGCATTATCAGCATTTTCAATCTGCCCATGGAATGTTTATCTGCAGATCTACTTGCACGGTAGAGACTTAATCTCTCTGCACGCGTTCATCAGCCCAGAAATCCTGCCGGCAGAATATGGAGGCAGGAAGCCTAGTTTCGACAACAAGGGATGGAGATTGTCGCTTCTGGCGAACGAGGACAAGTTTGTTGGTGAGTATACAGTGTCGCTCACTCACAAAACATCGAAAACAACGAAACTTTATTCCAAGTCAATCAGTTCGTAGTAGCCTTCGTTTTCTATAACATCAGTAAATGTGTGTTAATGTTTGTTTCAGAACTGGAGACTTATGGATATAAAGTCGAAGATTTATCAGAATAGGAAGTACAATGACTCTTTACTGTGGATTCTATACCCAAGACTTGTGGAAGTCACTTCCATTCTTTTACAGAACCATTTGCAGTGAGACAGCGCGTTTAAGATGTTGAAAGAGAGGGTTACTGACATTGTTTCCTGATCGATTCAATGTATTCTTGTTCCACCTTAAACGCTTTTCATTTTTTTACCTGGATTTCGAAACAGACGCTTTAAAAGTCAGTAAATTTAGCTTAAGTTTAGTTTCATTAAGTTTCTCACTTGGCTGTGGTAAATATTACAAAATATAGATACACATATTTACGTCTTTAAAATCAATTTGCAAACTAAGTCTTTATTAATGAAGCCATTGGTGTGGGTATTACGAAGCGTGCGTCAAAAATTGACTTTAAAATAAGTTGTACATATCATTATATTAACTAAGGTATTATGGTCTTTTGGATTGTGACGCCGTGTAGTACTGTAGGTGGCTACCAATATTCCTACAGAAGGAGACCACATGGTTTCACAGCCCAGAAAACAACAACATTTTCACCTACCTCATTGCATTACTTGTATAAACGGTCTCAAAGATTATGTCGTCCCTGCTGATAAACCAGAAAAAATAATTTTTAATTTAGATACATTTCCCTGCGGGGAAAATTTTAGAATATTTGTTTAGTAAACATTCTATGAGGAGACTAAATTCCGGAAATGCTTGCTACTTCTCAGTCCAAGATATTTTGTTTTCCCGTTTGATTTCTAAGAACCTGAAAATTAAAGTATACAAAACAATAATTTTGCCTGTTGTTTTGTATGGGTGCGAAACATGGTCTCTCACTCAGAGGGAGGAACACAGATTGCAGGTGTTTGAGAATCGGGTGTTGAGGAGGATATTTGGGCCTAAGAGGGAAGACGATGGGGCGTGGAGAAAACTGCACAATGACGAGCTTAAAAATCTGTACTCCTCCCCCAGTATTGTGAGGGTGATTAAGTCGAGAAGAATGAGATGGGCGGGACATGTAGCGCGCATGGATGGGACAAGAGGTGTGCACCGGGTATTGGTTGGGAAACCTGAAAGGAAGAGACCGCTGGGGAGACCTAGACGTAGATGGGAGGATAATCTCAGGCGGGATCTATGGGAGATAGGAGTTGAAGGAGACTGGATTTTGTTGGTCCGGTGGAGGGCTTTGGTTAATTCGGTGATGAACCTTCGGGTTCGGTAAGCCATCTAGTTAGTTAGTTAGTTAGTTAGTTACGTCACCCTTTCCGATATCTTTTAATTCGTGTTTCCACTTTAACACCTGCGTATACATCATAGGACTGAACACTTTACTACGTACAAGATGTGTATGTAGGAACAAGGACAAAGCGAAGTTTAATACACAGCCCACATTAAACTTTGATTTTATAAATCCAGAGCGACGTACAAGAGATACGGGATCATAACCTGAAAACGCCTAGAAACGCTATGAAAATGATTGCCCGCTTTATAGACGTGTAGGAGAAGTTGCCGTGTGTGCACGGCGAGGCTGCAGACACTGTACGCAGAGACGAACTAAATCGATAGGAAAATTCATTTACGCATTGCCGACAGGCCAGTCAAAAATCTAGGTCTTTTATTAAACCAGAAGATGGATTATTATGTTCATTAAAAGCACACACTTCACCCTATATTGAAACAGGTAAATACTCTTACACTTTATTTATTTAAAACACATTTTAATATTATCGTTTTATCTGCTTTTAGATCCTTCAAGTTTTCCGAGTACAATTTTGTACGAATTTCTCAACCGCCCCAGGTATATTAAACACCCAGGCAGGTTTATTCCCCATATTCTGATCACCGTCAAATGTTTGGTGCAGATTACAAACGAAGTTCATTAAAAAATTTCCTTTTCACTCAGATCTCACACAGCCACAGGCCGTGCTATTCCTTCAGCGTTGGATAGCAAGTGTCACACACGTAAAATGACATCTTCCTACATTTTAATCTTCGGTAAAAAAAAAAGGAATACCATCGTTGACAGAGAATAATAAATATAATGTCTAAGGAAAGTTAAAAGCATTTAACTAAACTACTCTGTAACCACGGGAAACTCTTAGGTGGCTCTATGTCCTATAGTTTCTTATAGAGATTCTGCACATCTATATTTTATTTTATTTAGTGTTCTGTCTGACGACAGGTCCATATGAACAGGATCCTTCCATCCTTTTCTCGGACTGGGACCTGTTCATATACGTTCTTGGCAGATGATCCAGAAGGGGTTTGCCATTGCCTTCTTCTGTGTGTAAATGGAGTAATTGTTGGGATGCCACGGACGAAAACTCCGTGTTGCCTAGACCACCTCATCTTATTATTATTTAGTGTTCTGTCTGACGACAGGTCCATATGAACAAGATCCTTCCATCCTTTTCTCGGACTGGGACCTGTTCATATAAGTTCTTGGCAGATGATCCAGAAGTGGCTTGCCATTGCCTTCTT
>NW_019060805.1:38402-49371 GCF_000696155.1 Zootermopsis nevadensis | reverse complement strand
GCAGAATTCTTCAGAAGCCATCACTCGTTCAGCTGGTCAAGACATTCTCCACCTTTCATGGAATCAGACGATTTATTGCCGTGTTTACCACAAACTGCAACCGGTCTCCAGCAAAATAAGCCAAAATTCGTCCAACAAATTCCTTGGGACGCATTGTAATATTATCAAACACCTGCGCTAACGCTTCCAAGTCTTTCCTTCCATTGAAAGTTTCCTGACCAAAATTCTGTAAATTCCTATTAAAATAGTTTCACTGTCATATTTCCACTCTTAGCATCATCTGTATTGTCATTAACACGTATTGAGCTGCTGATCTGCTATGGTAACAGGGATTATGTTACTACCATGCTTGCGTCAGATGTCAGATGCCTATTCTAACAGACCAGGTTCGGAATTTGGTTCCCAGGTGCAATTTATAAAATGTTCTATTGATGTCTTCAGACAGTGCTTTTGACAAATTCTTTCTTGCTGTCCGTCTAGAATTATTTGACAAAATAAACACTTTGTTTAATTTGTTTAAATCTTGTCACTGTAATCACAATAAAATTCCTACTAAATATTAAAATATTACTATAATTAACATTTAAATATTTAAAATATATTAAAATGATGTTCTCTATCGAAATGTTCGATTTACAATTAGAACATCATATTTCACACGACATGTTTCAGTTCCAAATGAACTATTTTCAGGTGTATAAAATTATATAAACTTAAATATAATTTCTTAAATGCAACTTTTAGTCAGATGTTTATCAGATTTCAAATGAAGTTTTCTTCCAGATTTTTTTATTGTATTTTAATATCGTATTCGAAGTTGTTCGTATATATGTACGTCGTGTTTAACATGATTTTGTGTGAGTGAATGAACGTTTTGTTGTTGTTTTTTGATCAGCCTGTAAAGTAAATAATATAAATAATAAATGAATATTAATGAATTAGAAATATAAAATAAAATAATATATTGGTAAATTTAATTTTAATTTTGAAACATACCAGAAATGAAGTAGTGGAGGAGTTATGTCCGTCTGGAAGTATCTCAAAAATAAACACGTAAAGAAATTCTGAATTACAATAAAATCAACTCTTAACTCTGGTTCCAAAACACGACATTAACAAAACACACACACACACACACACATCCGTCAATTATAGTTCCTTTACAGCAGTCACGTACGACCAAATATTACATTTGAAGTCTGTCAATAAGAAATACAAACATGATACCTAAAACAACAAAATTAGGTAAATTACAGGTCTCTACACGTAAATTCGCACAAGATAAGCAATCAGAAGTCAGAATAATGAAAGATATAGCCTACAGATCATAACAGAGGCCATACATTGAACGAGTGAACCAGACAGATTGCCCAAGAAAGCTTTCTAAGAAAGACGATAAAATGAAATACTGCAATTGAAATATAGTTCGCTTATTCACTTTTCAGCCTCGAAATGCGTACTACAAACTCTGTTTTCGCATTCCATTGTATTTACCTCATACACGATGTTTTTTTATTACATTCTACAGTTAAATGAATAGCTATTTCACTAACTCGGAACAAATTAATAGACTAATTATTATTATTTATTATTATTTAGTGTTCTGTCTGACGACAGGTCCATATGAACAGGACCATTCCATCCTTTTCTCGGACTGGGACCTGTTCATATACGTTCTTGGCAGATGATCCAGAAGTGGTTTGCCATTGCCTTCTTCTGTGTGTGAATGGAGTAATTGTTGGGATGCCACGGAGGAAAACTCCGTGTTGCCTAGACCACGGCCTTACCCAACACAAGTTATAAATTCGGGCACCGCCGGGAATCGAACCCGAGACCCCAGGATTACAAGGCCAGCGTTCTAACCGCTAGACCACCGTGGTACATAATAGATAGGATGAAAATCGCATATCCGACCAACAAGAAGACATTACGATGTTAAAATTAATGTTAGAATTTTCGTTCTTAACTTAAGCATTTGCGGAAAATAAGTCATGATTTTACTGTGTAAATTCCAACGCGTGAAATACGCGAGCGTGTGTCGCTTCGAATTACTTTGGTACATCAGATTCAAAACGCCGCTATTATGAGAAATACTCGTGACCGGTTTCATCAGCATCCTGAGAACAAAACCGAATCGAACAATACCAAAGCCGAACCGCTGAGTCTCCTTTCATTTTGCCCTCATCTTTATCGTCGTATTTCCACATTGATAACCCGGAGTTCATTGTAACAGACGCCAACTACCACATTGGAAGCCATTCGGGTTTCTGCCTTATCATGTGGTCTACGTCTCTGCTATATTGAGACCAAGCCATTCATATTTATGAACTGAACAGTAATGCAATTCAGCAAAAGCCCCAAACGTTGATAATCATAACCACAACGTGTAGAAACACCATTATTATCCATTAAATTATCCGTCGAAAATAACCGGGAAAATCGAAGTCTCAAACAGTCATAAATAGGATCCCGTCAGTGGTAAAAATCCCTTAAGAGCGTTGCCATGGCAACGGATATAACGCCGCGTAGGGTCGTAGAAGTTTATCACCATTTCAGACGTACTTACTAACCTCAGTATAACCTCCTTCCACAAGCAACCACAGTCAGTATTGACCAACACCTATACGAAGACAGTAGTACTTCTGGACATATCGGAACAATCACTCCTACATCTTTGGTATGTTTTATTTTAGATTTATTTTATTTATATTTTATTGCTACTTTCTATACTTTATATATTTTGCAGTTTATTCTCTAAATTCTTTTATAAATTCTTTCAAATTCTTTAGTGTTTCTTTCAATCTTCTACTTACAGACCGATATGTACATCTGATAAAATTTAAGAAAAGACAACACCTCGCCCAAAATTGAAAAACAAATGGCATGAAACATCACCAAATGGAATCATATTTGAGTTTTAAGTTCGTAGATATTTTACACCTGATGATGGTTTTATAAAAACCGAAACATGTTGTGTAAATGTTCCAAAAATGTGAATCGATCAATCGATATGGAACATCAATGATATTTTATTATCTTAATTATAAGAAATTTTAAATATTGTGATAAAACGGATTAAAATAAATAATTGTTCACAGATAGAACTTTCACATAATTATCAGTGGTCACATCATATTTTATAAAGAATTCCTTGCATTTTTATCCCTTTAATATTTTATCTGTATTTCAAATAAAGTCACTAGTGGTAACATACTTTCCCACACTGTATGTTAACATCCTGTTTTGGGATAATGTGGGAAATACGTCCGAATATTGATCTGTCCTATAGCACAGTCTTCCCATTTAAGTAACGAGTAGCAGTTTCACCTTGGCAGATAAACAAATTTATAACCTACAAGGATTGCGTTTTGGCTTAATGGTCGTATCATTTATATTTATCCATGAATTTCTTGATTTGAGGGAAGTTTTCACTGCATATGTGCTTCAGGCACTGAATTTATTCGTGCGACTCCGTTCTGTTTCAATGAACAATAGCAAACTTTTCATATACGTAAGTGTTGGTGCATCTTCTATTTTCGTATGTTGCTTAATTATAGACCGGAATCATTCTAAACATTTACATCAGTCTATGGCTTTCATCGCCTGTAACAGCTCAATGCGTGTAAATAATCGACATCTTTCAGTTACATTATGTTTTCCTTTTACAAAGCACCGTCTCCTACATTTGTTAATCGCACATTACAGGAAACTATTCCAACTTAAGCTCGTTGGCAATTTCAAGATCTGCTGATCTACACTTCAGCAGCATTTGAAGCTATGCTCGTTCGTCTATAACAGATAACTCAACTTCGAACATCGCTGAAAATGCACTAAGTACCAGACAAAACCACAAAGGGCCAATGCTACTTCCTGTGTGTGTGGTATTATTTTCAATGTTTATCAGGAATGACTGTACTTATTCTTTGGTTCTTCATTTTCTTGTCTGACTCCTCTATGCCGAGATTCATCATCGTAAAACCTTCACCGCTGTTCTTATGGTTCGAAGATTCATACATAATTAATGAATTACTGAAGGCAACAGAATTTATGATGGTTACGAAGAAGACAATGTTGCCCTTGCCTCTTTCCACTTCTTATTCTGCTCGACACTAGCTCATTTTTCACCCAGGGAGCACCTGACGCAAACCGCGATTTCATTGCAATCTATTCATGCACACACCCCCCCTTCATAACACCCCCACAGACTTGCTACCGTCCAGTCCTAAACAAAAGCACACCACGCATTCACCCCACGAAACCTGTTATTTATCCCTGATTCATATCACACGCACATACAGACAGAATTACTTTCACTTTAAGATAATTTATCCTTTGTCCTTGTAATCCTGGGGTCTCGGGTTCGAATTTATAACTTGTGTTGGGCCAGGCCGTGGTCTAGGCAACACGGAGTTTTCCTCCGTGGCATCCCAACAATTACTCCATTCACACACAGAAGAAGGCAATGGCAAACCACTTCTGGATCATCTGCCAAGAAAGTATATGAACAGGTCCCAGTCCGAGAAAAGGATGGAAGGATCCTGTTCATATGGACCTGTCGTCAGACAGAACACTAAATAAATAAAAGAAAAGAGCGTTACTTACTTTACAAGCGAATTCTACACTGACTAAGAACGTGAAAACTGCCAGAAATATTTATATTCCTAACTCGTATCTATTCTGCACAATTAAGATACAAATCTGTTACATGCTAAGGCCCCTACATGGATGCTATAAACAAACCTAAGCGTTCGAATACGAAACAGGATTCTAGATATCTGAAATCTAAAACTCTGTGCCTAGTTAAGGCGAAGCTTGCAATCAGAACGTTGCTCAAGGGCCAAACCAGTTCTGAATATCCCAGTGGCTAGTAAAATAAATCTTGACACAGGTAGTACAGACATACCTCGGATATATTGCGGGTTCGGTTCCAGAATACCGCAATAAAGCGAGTCACACGAATTTTTTGGTTTCCCAGTGGATATAAAAGTTATGTTTACACTATACTGTAGTCTATTTAGTGTGCAATAGCATTATGTCTAAAAAAAAACAATGAGAGAACATTGCGAGAATTACCAAAATGTGACACAGAGACACGAAGTGAGCACATGTTTTTGGGGAAAAAATTGCGCCGATAGACTTGCTCGACGCAGGGTTGCCACAAACCTTCAATTTGTAAAAAAAAAAACGCAATATCTGCTAAGCGCAATAAAACGAGGTATGCCTGTATTAACTCCGTTACATAACCAAGCAATATTTTCCGCAATAAAATTCTCGAAACAGGGGTCTAGCTAAAACAGGAAAGCTGTATTTAATGTTTTCGGTACAGTTGCTGCCGTTTCCTTGGGTGTAAGAATTGGTGTGTGGCCTCAACTAAGAACAAATTATTCTGTTTGAGAACAGTGTGCCAAGGATAATATTTAAATCTGGGATTTGGTACGTAACACGTGGATGGAAGAAAAACCGCGCTGTAAATTGCTCTCCAAGCAGACATCAAGATGATCGAATCGCGTAGAATAAGGTGGATGGGGCGTGTAACACGTATGGTAGAGACCACGACACGTAACGTAAACCGCATTTGCGTCCTGTCTGCTCAGTGATGTAACAGCTGAGACTGGCGGCGGGCGCATCGCTGTGACGTTGGTCTCACAGCTCGCGTGACCGCTAATTCGGTTCTGAACCATCCACGGTCGATACGGCTCTGCTCTGAGTGAGCGAGACGTGACTGCATCACGAGGTTCCCAACCGGAACAACTGTCTGGACGCACAAACAAAATCCATGTGCATTTTGTTGTAACCGAACGTCAGAGTGAGCTGCTTCGAACGGAAACTACGGTGTGGGATTTCATATACTCAAGTCGGCTGACTGTCCTCTGGAACGCTGGAAGAAATTGACTGAAGATTCAGAGATGCTAAGCACGTCATCGCCCTGACAGTAGGATCTCTGAGACATCGAACCAATTTCTAGCAAAACGCGACGCACAGCATGGCAGAAGACAGTCGTGTTCAGAACCTGCGACCTCCGTCCCGAAACCATGTCTCTCGCTGAGACGTTTCTTAGTTCTACTCAGCACATCCAAGAAAATTCTTGCCCCATATCCTCAGGTTGTCTCGGGTCCGTCTTGAATTACAATTTTTATAATACTTCAATCCGGAGTATTTATACATATATGGTTTCATCCATGACATCGTCACAATTTTTATAATACTTCAATCCGGAGTGTTTATACATATATGGTTTCATCCATGTCACCGTCCCACTAGTCGCAGGATTTTATTTCAATCCACAATTTTTATGATCTGTATTAAACAAAAAATGTTTTTGGTTGAATCTTTCGACATTTCGCACTGATTCTTTCCATGACAGTTCTTTCCAGATCAAAGATAGTCATTGCTGATTCTTCAGTTGTCCCGGATACACTGATTAGTAACATGTCCATCCTCCTCTGTATCTTCCGTAAAAATCTTTCTGGACTGTCATCCTGAAGTGTCATTAGTTTTACACCCTCTGAGCATAAGAATCGGTTTACAGTCCAGTGGTTTGTATGGTACATTCTGTCAATACAGTAGCAACGTTAAAATTGCAACAGGTTTATCACCACTCAAAAAACAACGAAACTCAAGTACATGCAAATTAGGGAACGTTCACATTGCTTAAATATTTCAAGGACACTGCCAAGCTCACTTATGATGTCAACTACAAAGTGTCTGCAGAATTTTACCTCTATCGCTCATATATGTTTCTCTGGATTTCCTTTCCAGCAAAATTTGTGTTCCTAGATACTAAATACCACTGGAGCCACCATTTCAGTTCCAATTAAATACCTTTCTAAACAGTTCAATCCAATAACTCCAAGTAGAGAAGAAATGGAATGGCCGTTGGTTCAGATCGACAGGTTACGAGCTTTAAAGGGAAGACGCTCATAAGAAATTCATGAACACGTTATCATTAAGGTGTTAAGTACGTAGAATGCCATTCATGTTTGTCAGGTAAAGCTCATTTAGCTGTCTCATCTTAGCCAATGGCGTACATGCATCATTCACTTCAACCATGAAAACCTCACCTTTTACTAATTAATATGGAAAACAACTTAAGCACAAGCCTCAAACAGACACATGCAGAAACTTACTTCCGGATTTCCTAGCATTAGAGTGTTTTAATCGGAATGGGGGTGAGAAATTCCAGCCTCGACAGGGACAGAAATTTTGGGAATTATTAGAAAAACTGGCGATCCTGCAAAACGCACTTGTCATCCGTAGGATTCCTGCGAACACCGGCCTAAAATAATACAAGCCACGCCCAAGCCCCTCCACAAGATGTTGACAGAACTATTAACACAATCCTTCCTTCATATCGTCTCTTCAGAAGATAATTTGTATGAAGCCACGAAGAGACTCAATTTATCGACATGCAATCCATTGTGAAATGTATTCTTGAACATTACGATGTTATTCTTTCTGCTTTTGACAAAATACGACTAGAAAGTTACATATTCTAAAAGACATTAAAGATTTATTATCAGAAACAAAGTATCGTGACCCTGGACTGATTTAGGACATTTAATCCCATCCAGAAGCAATTGATGTTCAGGGGCAGAAATATCGTTAAAGTACGCATGTCTCGCGAAGGACAACACATATAATTCAGAGGAGGAATTACGTCACGCTGTCCTGCACCAAGGCTGTTCGATATGAACGCAACGCCATACTGTGCCACTGCAGATGGTAATCCACGCGAAAGAAATTGCTCTGACACCACGCCCAAGCCAATAAACTGAAACTGGTTACACGGAGTGGTAAGTAAAAGGTCTGACTAGCAGGAGATATTTGCACTAAGGAGAAACAACGTTTCAAGAGTCCGAAATACTCACAGGGTCCATAAGAAGTTTTGCCCTTAGATTTTAGCAACCGGAGTTAAATGTACGACTTCAACTTTAGGTACTGAGCCTCCCTAAAGATGGTAACTGCAATGTCTGTCGAAACGTTAGATAATTCTCGACATTCGACGCGGCTTATTCCCGAAACCGAAAACTATTCTCCACAATTATGTTCTTCTGGATTATAACGTAGAGTAGATCCGTAGGAAGAAACCAACATTTTGAATGAATATGCAGTCTCCATCTTCAGGGTTTCTCCGAAAGAAAAGACGGCCTCGCAACCCACAAGAACAACATTCTCATCTTTACTGCGATAAAAACGTCACATCTCGTGTAGAAGCTTCATATTCTGTACTCTTCACATATTTTAATGGATAATTCACTTTGGAGATTTATAACATATGGATTAGATCCATCTGATTCAGGATAGGGGTGAGTGGTGAGCCCTTGTGAACGCGTTAGAAACCTTCGGGTTCCATAAAAGATGATATTTCTTGAGTGGCGGAGAAATTATCAGTTTATCAGTTTAGATTATTATACGCTCCACAAATCTAGTTAATGGACATTTGAGTACTTTCATATTCAGTAACAGTAAAAAGTTGGATCACGTATTAAAGAAATTCGCAGTTAATATTTTATTAACCGGGTGTACTGGTGAGTAAAGTTGCTTTGAAAATGTTCTACCTGTAACGCATTTGTTAATGACTTTCGAACACGCAGCATTTCAGTCACGTTGTTGTTCGGAGTCTATAATATCAATTTTCATTTTCATTTACTTAATGGATCCATTCTTTCGTACCAATTTTTCGCATGATTAACAAATTCACAGCTCGTAAAAAAATTTGCGTGCTCGAGCATGAAAATTTTCTAACCCATTACTTTTCGTAGGTTTTCTTTCCACACTTTCAAACATATCGAGAGTCAAAACAATTAAAAGAAAAAGACTTTTTGGGATACTTCGTTGCGTTTACATCCTTAAAACTTCGAGACTACACAGCGCATTATCCCATCTTCACGGTAGACGCCGTGAGAACCCAAAAAACCGCACAAACCAGACACTCATTACCATGATCACAAAACCCTGTCAACTGGCCCTCTAAAGAATCACTGGAGTCCATCTCGTCTAAAGTATGAGACGAGCACGGAGAATTAATTAAACGTACTCAGAGCATAGCACGTGACTGGGCATTGGTGGAATTAAACATGAGAAGAAGCACGAGACTAAGTTAGACTGAGAGAAGGTCGAAACTCCTTTAGGTGCGCCATAAGACCTAAAATGTATAGGCGAGTAAACGTCACAATTCGCTAACCTCAGGTACCGTCTGTACCACGCTGAATGTGGCCACGTGCTTAACAAACGTAAATCTGTCTATTAGGATCTCACTTTAGTGGTCTTCTGGGTTATGACGCCGTATAGGCTTGTGGAAATTTAGCAAAGTTTCATCGCCCTGATGATGGAGGCAGCAAGGACGACCACGTTTGTACACTTCTACCAGACTTAATGGCCAAAAGATAGCCACCTTCGGCCGTAACAATATTAAGAAAATTTCTTTTTTCAAGAGATGGTAAAGTTGCGTTATATTGTGATATAATAAATATATATTATTTAAATCTTGTCCGTCTAATCACAATAAATTCTTATTAAATATTAAAATATTACAATAATTAACATTTAAAATATTTAAAATATTAAATGATAAAGAACATCGTTTAATATTTTAAATATTTTAAATGTTAATTATTGTAATATTTTAATATTTAATAAGAATTTATTGTGATTAGACGGACAAGATTTAAATAATATATATTCTTTTTTTTCAAATAAAATAATGTCTCGGTACGACTTCGTTGCTCTCCATTTGCAACGACTCGGAGAGTGAAGATAAGCAGACACAACCCTCGCATTGATAAGGTAAGGTCAATAGATATGACGGTTTTATGACAGTAGGAATAAATAAACCGCAAAATACATTAAACACTCCGGCCCGCAAACAGCACACAGACATATGGTTATGCTTTTATACTAATCTCGCAGACATCGGTTCAAATTCTTTGCAGCCGTGTCCCGTTCTTTAAGTCGACCCACTGTTTGAAATTGGTAGGCCGTAATTTCAGCTGTTCTATCGCTCGATGAGTATTTGTCAAGGACAAACACTTCCTGTAGCCCGAAATCGAGTTACCACTCGGCGTAATGTTTTCCGGCAATTTCTTTATCAGGACACGCACTGTTAAAAGCTTCACAAAGACCAGCAAACAATCCCATTGCTAAGTAACGTTCGACAATGAATACACGCTCTGCTCTTGAATACGTCGTGTTCGCACTTGCACAGCTTTTGCGCAAATACAATGAGCAGCGGCCTAGCAACCAGGATGACCTTGACTTCAGTGTCACGTGGGAGAGTTCAGGAGAATCTAATATAACTGATGGACCTGCTTCTGGCTTAAGTGACTAATGTTGAGTTACGCTTTAAATGGTACTCCCTGTATATAATTAATCTATCGTCTTCTGAGAAAATCAAAACAAATTTCAAATCAAGATAGCTGGTAACTGTCTTCAAAAAGTGTGTGGATATTAGAGAAAAATTTCGCTCATTTACGTCATTGACGTCATTCACTGCATTAAGATGAGGGATAACACGATAAGGATAGTGTGTAATGATCTAGACAAAATTCGCTCCCTAGAGAATAAGACGTACGACGTGATAAATTGCCTCAGCTAAGATAAACACAGTAAAAACACGTGAACAACGAGCACAGCTTCACAATCTCCTGACCGATTTCCTGTGCTCTGGAGAGTCTTCTCTTAGCTAAATTCTGTTCCATATTTGGTTTCTAGTACTTTTTGCACCTGAAATCAAGGCTGGATTGCAAATGATCTTTTCAGACGATAGGCGTTGTATTTTCTTTTAACTAGGGCAGAACGATCCTTTCGGAGCTCCTCGGAGGGGGTGGTCAAGTTTTTAAAAAGCAACCAACCCCTTCTGGGGGGGTTGGTTGCGTTTTAAAATCTTGTGTAAGACACTAAACTAAACCCCCCGAAAGGAGGGTTAAAACACTTGACAAACCCCTCATTCGGGGGGGGGGGGGTGGGGTGG
>NW_019060805.1:27470-38255 GCF_000696155.1 Zootermopsis nevadensis | reverse complement strand
CCCCCCGAATGGAGGGTTAAAACACTTGACCAACCCCTCCTTCGGGGGGGTTGGTTGCGTTTTAAAATCTTGAGTAAGACACTAAACTCGGCATTGTTGTGTTCCACAACAATGCCGAGTTTGTTTATAGTTGACATTGTTGATGACGTAATTTATTGACGACGACGAAATCACAAATTTTTTTCTTTTAATTACGAACTGGCTTTTGAGTATTACAGATAAACGTCGGCCTTTAAAGGTTTCCAGACATCATATTTTCATATTTCACAGAAAACCATTTCGTACTTTTAAAATACAAATACGGCCTACAACATAGGATGACGTTATTTAGAAGAAAGCGTAAAATTTATTTAGAAAATCACAGAGTCACTGCTTCGATTATTAACACTGCATCACTAATTAAGAAAATATTCTAGGACATTCCATCTGTAACTGACTCTACACGTTGCATTAATACAGAAATGTAAATTTCCGAGTGGCTAGCAATACTGTTTCGTGCTCGGAAGGTTCAAATTTCGATCCGCAGATAAGCTATGATGAGTATTTCCCCTCAGTTCTCAAAGCAAATGCTAAAATAGTACTTTAAATTAGACCACGACCGTTTCCTTCCATATCCTTTCCTAATAATCAATCATCCTATGATTCGATTCTATATTCTGACCTACTGACAACGTCGTTAAATAAACCACAAACAAAAATCTTAATACTGTCTGATGACAACATAATACGAACTTATACCAGTGGCCCATTAGACGTCCACTTCACTCGCCACTTCGTCGTGATCAAACAAGGCCGAGGAAGCCCTCGGCAGGCCAATCTAGCCAACGTTCGCACTGTCGTGTTCATCAGATCTTTAACATGTCGTACTAATTGCCTTCTTCAAGGAGACTTCTATAGTTTTAATCAATACATTCTGTAAATATCATCGGGGATTTGAGTCTTAACTTTGCTTAAACCTATATTACTATCAAGAATAACAAAAAGCTATTGAACTGGTCACAGATCATGACACTAAAGATTCTAAGAACATCTCAAAACTAAACATTAATAAAAATAACGTAATTTTCCCCATTGATATAAAATTTTCATATTGTGAAATTAAAGGCAACTTTTAAACAACGTATGTATTATTGTTGGTATTTTTCTAATAGAAAACGAATCAGCATACACAATTAATCGGCTTCTGTACATATTCTGAAGCAACAGTGTTCAATTCTAGAGATGTTACAAATACCAACCTTTCCACATAAAATTCTTATCTCTATTACGTATTTATTTATTTATTTTAGCTACATAACCTAGAAAGTCACATACTGTAAGGGTCTTCAGAATCCAACGTTTGTACATTTATCAAGATAAATTCTTCTGATACACGATTTTAACCACACTTGTAGTTACTGATCATTAAACGAGACCAAACAAGTTTTCTGTTCAGTAAACAAAGAACACAGTGTAGCTTTGTTTGGATGCACGAAACAACGGATAACGTCACGGAACGACATGGTACAAACCAGCTGATTCATTCTTCCACTGAATGTTAACTTGAACTAACGTGTATCTACCTTTCTGAGAAACTGCCCTAAAAACAGATGAAAACGTAACTGTGTTCCACCGATGATTTTCTGTTTACATGTTAACTACATATTTCTGTCTCGCATATTGAAAATTTTCAAAAGCCAACAAAGTAAATTATATTTAATTCACTTCTGAAAACTGACCATTTGTATTTGATCACAACATAATAGATGTTCCCGAGAGATACAAACACACACTAAGGCGGGATATTTTCCCCCATGTAACCGCTGCATACACGTGACATGTATGCACTGTGGTGTGACGGATAACCCGAAATACTTTCAACAAATTGCGATAAGAAACATCATTTTTGATCGGTATACACATCGAGGAAATTTGCGTCAAAACTGAAAGAACTTTAACAAGACTTTACAATCCAATGGGCTTATATAACGTCAAACGGGAATATTAGTCTAACAGAACTCAAGTTTTCTGAATGACAAGTTTTTACTCAGTATTGGTATGTTTGTAAAAAAAAAATTACAAAATCCATATAAAAGTCACGTTATGGGCAGATAATCGACTCCGAAATTAAATTCACTAGCAATGGACTGAGAACACGGATATCCAACAGCAGAAATATAATAATATTCTAAGATAATACTAAAAAGTAGTACAGAGTAATTTACATTGCAGGAAAACAGTTAAAAGCTTTTGACGTCAAACATGCTACGAACAATAAATGATAGTATTATCAAATATATGAACTAGACATGGTCTTACTCACCAAAAGAGCAGTTCCAACATCGAATAAAATAATTCCTTATACCATCACGATACGAAGTAACAATCCCAAAAAACCAAATGCCCAAAAACGCTGCGATAACGTTGATGAACTTACCCCAGACGATCCCCACAAACGCACACTTGATATGGCCACGGACGTGTGCCGGCTTCTGATAGCAGGCAGCGTCGGTGTGGGTGATCACAGCTGCTACCGCCCGTCGCGACGTCACTTCCAACTCCACCTTGCGGCGTATCGCCGAACCGCCTTATAGCTAATAGCCCCGAGGGAATGAGTTCACGTACCGTAGCTCAAACTTAAGTAGGATGAACTACCTTTTTTGTCGACAATGTAAATTGTGTGAGCATGGTATGACAATAGTTTCTCGATATTATCACAGGATTAATTTAGATTTTGTCTTCCGGTCCTCTGCAGTGGGACGTCTGGTATTCTTGTAGGTGGCTGCTAACATTTCGAAAGAATCTACAACCCGATTCTTCAGGGTGGAATGTACACTAAAGCTAAATACAACGCAGAAAACTAATATCTATAATTCTAACCGCCGAGATAACCTTTAATGCCATAGAGCTTAGGTTTCCATTACGGCAAAATTTATACATGACGTTCCAATTTGTGAATCGATCATTCGATGCGGAACGTGAAATGATATTTTAAATATTTTATATTTTATTATTTGTTCAGCCCGCTCTAAACTTATACACAGGAGTGAAATATACACATGAATTCGTTGGATGAAACTTCTTTTTTGAGAAGCAGTTTGTCAGAAGTTTCTCACTGTTAACAGAAACAGAAGGTTCATTACAGTGTAGAAAAAATCCCGTCTCCAGATCATATCCGGAGCTACTTGTATCTAGTTCACACTCTCACGCCTTTTTCGTTTAAAACCTATTTTAATATTATCCTCAAGTCTACGTCTATATCTGAAAAGTAATAGCTTGTGTCAGTGATCGCTCAAACGGAATGGCTCGTGATCTGTTTTCGAAAGGCGTATATCTGGTTGTTATGTTGGGTTTTCCCCGGATCTTCCAGACGAACAGCGGTACAAAATGGTCGCTTCTGATACGCAGCTAAAAATCAGCTTCTAATTAAAAAAAAAATTACGTGTCCCAAATAAAATGAGAAATTCCCAACCAACAAGGGAATTCTCAAGTCTCAAAACAAGACGTCGGACAGTCTGGCTTTCAGCTTTGTGACAACTTTACGATGCATCGTAAAATTAGTAATGGGTATTTTGGAAAAATTGCATTTACGTAACAATTTATTACTTTGATGCGTGGGGGGGAGACATGAGTTTTTCATAAATGTAGCGTATTCAGCTCAAGGCCACTAGGGACAAGTAGTAGACAGGTGAGCTCACTGGTCGATACTGAAGACTGATATTATAGTTGACATTATTTCCTAACTTATTGCAATGAAGGGTGTCCTAACTATGGCCCAAACATTTTCCTGGATCGATAGTTTAAGGACTCACACGTGAGCTGTTTTGTAGTTAGCAGCAGAAAGGAATAGAATCCTCAAATTCAAATCACTTGCAATCGGAGACGAACCGACCTCAGTGTTTAGAAGAATAAGTATGTATTAAACACTCGAGTATATTCTAAAGCAGTGGTTCGCGTACCCCCAGATATAATTTCTCTTCAACTTTGTACCGCCAAAGTTGTTGGTGTATAATTCAAGTTATACATAGTATATAATCTACATCTAAAATAAATTAAATAAATTACATTACTGATTATTCAGTGTTTATCATAAAATAATATTTTTTTTAAATTTCACGTACCCCCTAAGATGTCTTCGCGTACCCCCAGATATAATTTCTCCTCTTCAACTTTGTACCCCCCAAAGTTGTTGGTGTATAATTCAAGTTATACATAGTATATAATCTACATCTAAAATAAATTAAATAAATTACATTACTGATTATTCAGTGTTTATCATAAAATAATATTTTTTTTAAAATTTCACGTACCCCCTAAGATGTCTTCGCGTACTCATCGCCGTAAGAACCAGAGACCTCGCGTGATACTAGGGCGGTTGTATTCAACCTGGGGCACTCGTACCTCCGGGGGTACGTGAAATTTAAAAAAAATATTATTTTATGATAAACACTGAATAATCAGTAATGTAATTTATTTAATTTATTTTAGATGTAGATTATATACTATGTATAACTTGAATTATACACCCACAACTTTGGGGGTACAAAGTTGAAGAGAAATTATATCTGGGGGTACGCGAACAAAAAAGGTTGAATACTACTGTACCAGGACACCTGCAATCGACCCTGCTTAACTGCGAAAATTCCACAGAGATGGCAGCACTACGAGCACGGATCTAAGTAGTTCTCGGGCCGTCCAGAAAGGTGGAACTGCGTGCCTGATTTGGAACGTACTTGTTTCAATTCTGCGCGTAGTGTGAATATCCATTAAAAAAAATATATAAATTGAATCTTCTTCTAGTCATATTATTTGACGGCGTCTTACGTGTTTATATGCAGACGCAAACGCATTTAATTGATTTCTGTTCAAGTAATTACCCGTTTATATTTTTCATCTCCCCTTGTGATACCATTTGTTTTTTGGTTTGTGGTATTTTGAGAACCACGCAGTGCAGTGTTCATGTTCGCCATTCAGAAAAAGAAACTCTAATTCCCGTATCGTATTTGTTTGCCTTTTAAAAATATCTTGCGTGTCTTCCTCACAGTCCATGGTTTCACGACACAAGAAAGTGTTGTTGGAAGGGGTTTCATCTCCAAGGGGGAGGGGGTTGGTTCATAGTAACAATCCACAATTTTATGAGATAATGATTCCAAAATAATTATATTAACAATAATTCTCAAAAACACTCATTTCCTACAAGGGATTCAAAACACCAAAAGCGAAATTATATCCTACAGAATGAACAATTTCGGTATATCTGAATTTGCACAAAAGTTAGACAACAATGACCCTAATAAATAAAGCATCTTTTTCCAATACAAAATAACATAAAAACAGTCTCACTAAAAAAAAAAACGTGCACCGCCCGGGAATCGAACCCGGGTCGCAAGAATGGGAATCTTGCATGATACCACTACACCAGCGGTGCGCAGCGTACACTGCCTTCAAACTACCGTATACGAATTACGGCTTTAGAAGACTGTACTGTTAAATGTTTTTACATTGCAGTTACTTAAACATCGATCAACGTAGAGATTTAAACCACAAAATTAATGTGTTTTAAAATATTAGTAAACATTCCTTCCTGCTGTCATCTTATTATCAGAATTTTTTACTATTCTCATAACTGTAACAATTATCACGTAGTCAAATCCGTGTTCAGGAAATAATCGCTATTTACTCTGAGCATCACAAAAAACCCACTAATCGCTATTTACTCTGAGAATCACACAAAACCCATACATATTCTCTGTGGACAAAATAATTACCGATTATTCAATCAGTATAGTTATCACTGAGCTTTCAATGGTTAACACTAAAGTGTCGTAAACGTCCACGTCGGGATTACATTTTTGAATTCACATTGACGCTGATATTATTGCGATATATATATATCTTTTTAAAATAAATATTTTAACGGAAATATTGACCCACTAAAGGCAGCCTGCGACCCACCGTTTTAGAAACACCACAGTTCTGACCTTGAATCTCACCTCACCTACTACAAAATCAGAGCTGCATTAAACTTAGGCTGACCTTGAAACTCAAGGTAGGCATAGTCACTTTTTCGCTTTCAAATGTATTCACTTTTCTTTTATTGTGCGTAGGGTTTTGTACCTGACAGACAACCCTCCTGCTTGCCAGCGACCGGTTAAGACTTTCCTTTCCACACTTACACGTCCAAACACATCCAACAAACGCAACCCCTTCCTGCTCCCACATACAGACTAAATTCCAAGCATTCTAAAGAACATAACATAACTTACTAGTCGCTCAGGAGAATCGTGTGAGATTTCACAAATGTCTGCTGTAGTCTCATAGGATGCAACACTTTCTAGAGGAACGTATCGCGTTTTGCTTCTACAGGATTACAAGGCGTCACCACGAGAAATCTCCAGTCTTATGGCAACGCAGAGCACTCCACTCGTCCCTAACCCAGCCAGCTGAATCCATTTCTCAGCTTCACATTCCTATTTCAGTATTGACCTCACGTCCACGTTCCAAGTCTAGCCAATAAAATTGTGTTTGCATTAAAATGTCCTCGACGAAGTTTAATTATATGCGATGTCAGGTTCTCAAGTTAGCAACTGTTGCGCCATGTATCCGTGATGCTTACCGGCGTTTCAAAGATGTTTTCTGCCCTGATTATGGAAGCAGCACGTACCCCTAAAACATCTGTAAACTTCTACCAGACTATATGGCGCAATATCCCAGAACACGGTGACCCGGATTGAACTACATTCAAACAAATTGAGCTCAGTTTTAAAAATCTGCAAACAATTTTCTTCAAAATAAAACAAGAAATTGGAAGAATATACTTTTTTTTCTGATTCATATCAGAAGTCGGCAAATCAAATCCTGAACTCAATGACCCTTGGGTATCGATGTGGTATTTATTTGAATGAGAGGCAAGTGAAAACTAGGGATTGATAACAATCACAAACATATTTGAAGAGTAATTACTGTCGACCTTTCCATAACACCGAAACATATATATAGAAACTTGGTCGCCGGTTCCTTTCAACATATAACATCCATTTACGTTCCACCGATTGGTCACATTCTTCCAAATACGACGTAGTCCTGAAAATTATTAATACTCACGGATGTCTGTGTGCAGTAATAGTTTTGTCCGAGTGACTGCAGACGAATCCTGACCTGACTTCGGTATGTAGAAAGACATGAGGACGCTGAAGAGATTGGTGGACAAATGCGTACCTAATTCATTTCACGCGTAACCTGCTAAAATTTATGCACTGTACCTGCTTTCCTTTTACTAATTATCTCTGAGCTCTTTACAAAGAACTGAAAATTAATCTTGAGGAAGAACAATTCAAGCACAAAATTGTGTCTCATTGCCCTGATGATAGAGGCAGCAGGGACCTCTGAAACGTTGGCAAACTTCCACCAGAACACACGAAGCTACAACCCAGAAGATAGCCATCTAACCTCGAAAGTGTATTTTGTGGACTCGTGTGGATTTTTTCAAAAGACAGTTTCAAATTTGTCCCCTAGACTCTAACGATGCATTAAGAAATACACTCGTTGTAAGACTTGAGGTTCTCACAGCGGTGAGTATGAAGATATCTGTCTTCTGGGTTGTTGCGCTGTGTAGTCTGGTCGATGTTAACCAACGTTTCAGAGGTCATCTACACAGCGCAACAACCCAGAAGACAGAAATCTTCATACTCTGATGACGGAGGCAGTATGACCTCTGAAACGTTGGTAAACATCGACCAGACTACACAGCGCAATAACCCAGAAGACAGAAATCTTCAAATACACTCGTTATCTCTGAGTTTACTTCCGTCATATCATATGAGAAATGGAATTGATCATTCCATGTGGAATCGCTGTGGTTGATATAGAATCCTCGTGTACAAATGCAATTTCTCTTAAACGGAAGTTTCGTCAAGTGTTGCTGGAACAAATTTCGATGAGGTAGGCCTCCTGCAACGCCTCTGGGCGTAACATTGGCTAAACTGCATAACGGTTGTGGGGACAAACATAACAAAATTCCCCAGTTCACGCTGAATCAGAAAGATGGAAGGTCCATGAACTTACGTAAGTCCTTATCGTAAATGTAAAGTGTAGATTAATTCAGAAATTAAACATGTGATGATTGAGTCCGAAGATGGCTGTCTTCTGAGTTGTGGCGTAGTCTAGTAGAAGTGTACCAAAGTTTCGGTGGTACTTGTTGCTTCCACCATCAGAGCGAAGTGTGCAAAAACCTCTGACCAGACTACACCGCAGAACAACCCAGAGACAGCCATCTTCATACTTAAATAGAATAACTCACATAAAATTTAATGTTTCTTGTAATTATTTTAAGACTGCTATGGGATTCTCTAAAGTACAGAATTTTGTAAAGAGAACTTGTAATGGTAATGGTCCTTTTATGGCTGGCGACTTCAACTCAGGGTAGCAGAACAGAAACTGAGATTTTTCGGATGGTTCAGACTGTCTCCTCCAGGTCCCGTTAGACAAGCAGAGGCCATTGCTCCCCCCCTTACCTGCTTGGACCCACAACGAAACAGACACATTCCAGCTGGCTCATTCGGCCTTCTTCTTGAACCACCGGGCGGACAGACACACTCCCTAATTCTGACTAAGAATTCAACGTTTTATTGCCTCTGGAAGAACAAGATGCCAAGTGTCACAACGCAGCTTCTGTGTAAGCACGTCTTAGAATAATACGGGCAGTGAGCGGAAATGAATGCAATCATACTCACGAAAATGTTAACAGAACTAGAATAATTGAGAGAGCGCACGGCCCTGAGGGCACAGAAGTTCAAAATGGGTTTGGTCGCACGCTGCAGTTGTGTGCGCAGACCTCAAGGTCATGTCTAATCTTATAGCGATTTATCTACATTAATATTACCACAATTATTATGGCAATACAAAAAAAAAACATCTGAAGGATGGGGGCCACTTGAGAGATTTTAAACGCTAATGTAAGGGCAAATTTTTGGACCACAAAGAAAGAGAATATAGGGGTGTGAATAGAATTCATGTGGCTCAGAAAAAAGGCCAGCTTCGGATTCTTATGAACACTACAATGAAATTTCGGGTTCGATAAAAGACGGGGAGTTTCTTGACAAAGTCTGCACCAGTACAGAAGATCTCTGTGTAAAAGCCTAAGGAAAAATATACCCCAAAATCACGAAGGTTGTAAGGAATAAAAAAAATTCTGAAACCTAAGACTCCAAATGCACGTCCGGGATAAGCGTCTTCCTACTCACTCAGATAAAAAAAGAGGAAAATATAAAGTTTAAAATGGGTAAAGGTGATTGACCCCTGCGAACGTTTTTGCACCGGAAAGGAAAAAAAACATTGGGAATCAGATTTCCAAAAAGAGCCATAAAAGGCCAAGACTTTAAAAAGAGGAACTCCCATTCCTCCACTTCCTTTCCCAACAACGCGCTTCGTACACAAGAATGGTGTTACGTAGCAAGGGACGACGCCCTGAGCTTTTGGGTTGGTTGGTTGGCCCTTCACTGCCTTTTACTAAAGGAATCTACTGACAGAATGTCGCAGATTTCTGTAATCCAGTAGAAATTTATCTACGTTTCACAGGCGCTTACCGCCTTCATCATCAGGACGATCGCACAACTCAGAAGATAATGACTGCATGATGCCATAAACTTCTGAAATTACGCATTCCCCAAACGTAAACATACACTCGTATTTTCCATATCAGAAGAAGGTTTAGAGTTAAAACCACGCTCTAGCAGCCGATGGACAGGAGGCAGAATGAGATCGAAAGCCTTTCTAGACGTTTCGGCGAAAGGAAAAAAAAAACTCAAAACCATATCGAGAATCGAACCCAGACCATCTGACCCATACCCTGTACGTAAACAAACTGTAAAAACAGATGTTGATTTGAGGTTCTCGTGGCAGTAAGTATGTCGGGGTCTTGCGGGTTGTGACGCCGTGTGAATTTGTAGGCAGTTATACCAACATGTCGAAGAGACATATCCCTGAGCTGTGAAGATGGAGACAATAGTTTTCGCCGAAATGTTGGTGTCCGTCTACAAGTCCCCACGGCGTTTAAACCCATAAGAATTACATTGTGCCTGGAAATTCTACACGCCTTCCTGAACCTGGACATTCGTTGCCTTATTGAGATATTGTCTCTGGTCAGATGAAACCACTCCACTCACCATTTATTTAGTGACAGAATTATGACCGCTGTCTTCATGTTTTTGGAAAGTCCTTTGCTTCCGTGCAAATATCCTTTGGTTACAACTTCTGAACTGGCCGCAGTGGCTACATTTTCAACCCTTTCCTTCCCTTTTACAATACGAACAAAGGGAAATTGAAGAAACTTTCTAAATGATTTCAAAAGAAAACCTAAATGTCCTGCACAACAGGATATGGGTTTAAAGTGAAAATAACTTCAAGATGCCACATTCCAGCCGGGTGGATACCAAAAGGGGGCCATACAAGAACACACGTCTCAAGACTTCATAGCTGAACCTTTGTGAAAAATACAGCTTCCAGAAAAGTGGCGCCTCCACACGGACAGACTGCGGATTAAGAGCGTCACTTCAATAAATGCGTATGGGAATATTTAATCACGATGGGATGGTGTGCCGTGTAGTCTGATAGAAGTTTACAGACGTTTCAGAAGTACTTGCCAGAGAAGACATGGCATCAGATAAGTCTCCGCAAGTATGCCTTAACTTTAAGGTGTGGATCGCTAAGAAAATGGAAAACAGTTTACTGACTTCTGTTCTAAAGCCTTGTATCGACTGCGCGCGGCTGCCTCGCGAGGCAATGTTCGTTGCTTTGCCTCGCAAAGTC
>NW_019060805.1:9720-27417 GCF_000696155.1 Zootermopsis nevadensis | reverse complement strand
ACTTCAATGTGACTGACGTCACCCGAGCGTCTTATTATAATGAGACCAGAGGTCTGTCAGCCTCAGGCGACAAATTTCGAGAAAATTTGGCTTGCTTTGGGCAAGAAGGCAGATCAGCTGGTGTAAACTTCCGGAATATGGAAGTCTCTCACGTCTGGAGATCACGGTAACATAATCCTATTTTTAATATGAGATTTGTGGTATTCATGGCTGGGAATCTGATGTTCCGAAGTCGTTTGGACCTGGAGTGGACATCGTTTCGCAGAACCATACAGTCTCCATCTACAAGGTTGAAGATGGTGTCACTATGAAACTTTGGTATGTACCTACAAGTCCACACACGGCGTCACAACCCAGAAGCAAAACAATTCCAATTTTGTATTGTTTGTTTATTTGTGGTTTGATTAACGATGCTGTCATTAGCACAATATACAGCGTCGAATAAGAAGATTAGTGAGTGAGTTGGAAAGACTCAGCGGTGGCCTGCGTCGTGGTACTACTCTGACACTTCCTTTAAGGGACTGAGAAAAACCACGAAAAACCTCAATCACTCAGGATGTACGGTATATGAGTCGAGGTCTGAACTCGAGACGCCATGACATTTCGTAACTCCGACTTGTAAGAATTTGCATAGAATACGCAAAATGTAACTCTGGAACATGGGGGTTCGAATTTACTTAGCTGAGAGTGCAGATGTGCTGGATTTTCCTCCGAATCCAATGCTGTTTGTTACTCAGAATAAAAGATTTGACCTTGGCAGTGCCGGTCCCAAGAGGAAGCCTGACGGAAGTAATTCTGTGGCAAGAAATTTGTCAGCTGAACCGTCTTTGTTATAAAGCTACACTGTGCAGAATTAAATTGTTATATTTTTTATAAGACTCACATACCCAAAGCCCAAAGGAAAAAATACATCTTCCTGCCAACTTGTTATATTTTTTATAAGACTCACATATCCAAAGCAAAAAAGAAAAAATACATCTTCCTGCCAATGTCAAAGCTTTATTCCTGAGCGACTGAAAATAGACAGAAGTCTTTCAATCGGTCGATTGCAACTCAAGGAGCTGAAAGAATGCTTAACGAATTAAATGAAATAAGAATCTGTATACCGTTAACCGAAACTAGAGAACAAGACAGAAAAATAAAGAACACAAACAGAAAACAATTCTAAGAAAGCAGTCAATGGACCGAGGCAGATATCTGGTCGGTAACTGTGATTAATTTTTCACCTGGTTTTAAATTGAAAACCACCACAGGACAATGTGTACCTGTACCCAACCAAATATCAGTCGAACCAAATGTAAAAAGTTTCCATTAAACGCGTTAAGAATATTTTGTTACTAGCATAGAATGACCCGACGAAGTTGATGGATAATTAACCACGTTCTGTATTAAGTAGCAATACAATTAATTGTACAATTAAGATGATTTCAGAGTTCCCTACTGCCCTCATGAGGGCGAAATTTTACCACACCACACGTAGCCACAAGCCAGAAGGCAGTCATCTCTTCGTATTCACATCAGTGAGAGCCAAAAATCTTCCTATTGCATAATTATGTCTGCAGATCGCACTGGAGGTACAACATTTATAAAATGTGTTTATAAACTACATTAAATGTGAATACGTCTTCACAGCGACTGAAGCCAGATTTCTACCAAACGCAGCAACACAAAACCGATCTCCTTATTCCAGAATCCCTCACAAATGCAAACTCCGCCAGACCCCACCACAGCTTCGACCCCATTTTTTGAAACCACAGTCTCCTTTGCCAGAACTTATTTAAAAAAATTTCCGCATCAGACGCTGATGATTAAGTTACGAGTTATTCCCTTTAAATTTCCATATTCAAGTCCAATATTAACAGATATTTTGTTAGAATTCGTGATGTCGGTATGAAGTAAAAGTGGGGATGAGATGGACGGGGAATGTGGCACGCATGGGGCTTAAGAGAAATGTGTACAAAATTTTGGTTGGTAAGCCGGGAGGGAAGATACCACTCGGAAGATCTAGGCGTAGATGGGAGAATAATATTAAAATGGATCTGAAGGAAAAAGAGCTTGCGGTGTGGACTGTAGTTATATGGCTCACCCCTGACAAGATCTTGAGTGCAAAGTAACAAATCTTCGATTTCTATAATACGCGGGGAATTTCTTGAGTGCTGTTACCTTCTCAAGAAGGACTTTGCTCCGTGAAGTAAAATTATACAAACGCCATGAACAAATTATAATACTATTACATTCAAGGAAAATATACATCAACATTTCCGAGAACTATTAATGCACGGGTTCTTAGTAAGTAGAGACAAAGGTAAACATCATGAAGTTCCACATCCAACTTCCTCCTTCCTCTCAACCGAAGTCACGGACGAACGTACTGCCTCCATCTTCAGTAATTTACCCCAGAAGACCAACACGACGCCTTCTCAGTTACCGTCGCCTGTAATATGGAGTGTGCGGGACAGTAGAATAAGTAGTGGGGCACTAACTTCTTCAGAAGAAGGAAATTAGCAACAAGTGACAGGGAATGGCAGTCACAAGCAAGGACAATCAATCACCGCCTAAATTCAGAGAACATCGCTGACGCAATGCCCCGGGTCGCAAACCCCCTCAATGTCGCCGCTGCTTATCGTCGTATTACAGCAATTAACGAATCCCGGTCGATGCACTTCTCATTGCAGGGAACTCGAAACATGAGTGTTTTTGTATGATTTGAGGTTTTCACAGCCGTGAGTATGAAGATTTCTGTCGCCCTGATGATGGAGGCAGTATGACCTCTGAAACGTCGGTAAACATCGGCCAGACTACACAGCGGAACAACCCAGAAGACAAAAATCTTCATCGCCCTGATGACGGAGGCAGTATGACCTCCGAAACGTTGGTTAACATCGACCAGACTACACAGCGCAACAACCCAGAAGACAGATATCTTCATCGCCCTGATGACGGAGGCAGTATGACCTCCGAAACGTTGGTTAACATCGACCAGACTACACAGCGCAACAACCCAGAAGACAGATATCTTCATCGCCCTGATGACGGAGGCAGTATGACCTCCGAAACGTTGGTTAACATCGACCAGACTACATAGAGCAACAACCCAGAAGACAGAAATCTTCATGAGTGTTTTTGGTAACAGAATCTATTCAAGCTATTGTTACTCCCACGGGGATGGCTGTCTTCAGGGAGATGACAGACGGAACAGAATTCTTATGCTGTACTCCTATTAATACTGCTGTATTAAAATGCTCTCCGGGGATGACCCACGTCGAAATTGAATTAAAAACCACCTTACGGGATTTTAACCCACGACCCATACGAACAGCACTGCGACCAGACCCACCCTGCCGCGACTTTAGGCCCAAATCGATAATGTTTCAGCGTATCCCTCTGATGGACGACATGCACATCAAGTTTTGTTGTGTATGAAATCATTAAGCGGTCGTAACATTCCGGCACTTCGAGTACTTCCACAAGTCTACTGACTCTTTCTTTCACTGTCTTCGGAGAATATTCTGGAGATCCTGTTCCATATCACGCTTATTAAATCCGGTATATCAACGAGTACAGCGTGTTCCATTTAAAACGCAACCCTAACTACTACACGTTAACCCCTTCACTCACAGAACGACGAAACCAACGCCAATACTAAATCTTTGCAGGCGCATTCCGTTGTTGGAGCTGGTGCACTGCGTAGCCTAGCAACAGACGTCACCTTGACTCGAGTGTCGCGATCGAAGTTGGAAGGAGAAGCTGCTATATTTTTGTTGTTTCAAATGGAACACTCTGTATAATGGAGAACAATCGCGGGGGCTTTCCAGTTATTATAACTCATTCTGACGTCAGGAAAATCTCCTGAACGCGAAATGTCTATCCTAACAAAATCCGGCGTGGGATTATATATATCTATATAAATACCAGTAATGTTTATTCATAGAAGAATTTATAAATCTAACGTACCAACAGCAAAAAATTTCCTGAAAGAAATGAAAAGGATCTAATTATACGGACATAATTGGTTGCTGTTGGATCAAATCTTCCTGGTTTTATAAATTAGTTTATTTCAGGCCCCAAGGCTTTCCTTTGCATTTTGAGCTCATGTATTTGCAAATGAAGTCCTGTGGGTCAATATAATTATATTCCAGAGGTTTCTGATTTGAATCTCGACCAGATGACACCAGTTTCTTTTCATGACTTCTTGCAAACATTTCTTCTGGACGAAGGACCAACCAAAGGACAAGTAGAACCCTTTGTTTCTCAGTTTCTGTCAAGCTGAAATATTTATATCTACCAATTTCGACAATTTTTGTGCTATGGCTCACACATTTCTGTACTCATGGACTGAAACGGTTAAGAACCTAGTAGTCTGAAGATTTCTGTCTTCTGGGTTGTTGCGCCGTGTAGTCTGGTAGACGTTTACCGACGTTTCAAATGTCCTTGCTGCCTCCATTATCAGGACGACGAGTAAAGACTTACTCAATACTTATTCTTCACTCATCGCCCTGATGATGGAGGCAACAAGGACCTCTGAAACGTCGGTAAACGTCTACCAGATTACACGGCGTAACAACCTAGAAGGCAGCCATCTTCAAATTCACCGCGTGAAAACTTCAAATCCTATATACAATAATTCTTCTTCATTAGGTTCACTTAAGTTTGAAAAACGTTTACTTAAAAACCTACTTTAATTTACAGTCACAGCCACAAATATTAAGTCGACAAACTCTTCACGGGATTTAAGAATCATGTAAAAATAAAGTACATGTAACAGAAGGGGACCTTGAAATTAACACAGAACTTTTGAACGTGTCTCAAAATACTTATTGTCTTTGTTATTAAATATTTTATACTTCAAATCCCCATGTATAAAGTGCATTATATCCTTTTGTTTTGAAGTGATAATAGGTTAGCCACTTATTTAGCATCCTGTAACATCCCAAGTCGACTCCAGGCGATTCTGAAACAAGTCACGAACGTATCCCTCCCATCCCAAAACAATTCGTATGAGCACAATCACTCTGTCATCTGCATCTCCACCCTTGGCCTTGGAAGGAATACGAACAATGGTTAAGCAAAAAGCGGGCCAGCATTGCTGAAACTGATATCACAGAACAGATAGATGGGCTTGTGCAAACTGACGCATAAACGACAAACTCAACAAATCTCACATTTTGGAGTCTACGAATACAGGATACATTACGTATTTTCCTATGGCCTTATTTGGTAATAATATACGAATTAATAAATGTAATGTATCTTTTTCTAAATTAAATGACAGAACCAACTCCGCAGAGCAGACTCAAACAGCTAGTTGAATCCAGTCCACATTCCCACTGTCTACTTCTTTATTTATTCTTCATTTTAATATTATCCTCCATTTTTGGTCACGGAAAATAACGAGTTGTGGTATCCTTGACACAAACTACGAAGTTAGACAAGAAGGAAGGTAGTAAATTATAAAACAAAGGCAAAGCTTTAGACCCAAGATCGAAGCTACAAAGATGTCTGCTGGACTGGAGATAAGGCTCCACGCATTCTTTACGTAGGTACCACATTAAGACGGGTGGTCACTCTATCTTCGAGAAAGGCCCCCTCCGAGGCGAGAAAACATTCAGTATGTGAGAACAGCATTTCTTGGTACCGGACTGTATGTGCCAACATATCTTCGCCTTCATCGCGAGCTGACCTCAGCAACGCCACTGTCACTTGACAGACACTGAAGAGCTCCAGAATTGCACGCGTTCGTTTGCCCATCCCACTCAGCCGCACAGGTGCCTGGGAGTGGTCGCCTAGCGACTCTTTTACCACTGACCCAAATGAGCGAAACTTCGTCTCTCTCCTTCTCGTTCATCTTCCCCACCTTATATGCTTCTTTATTCTATTTTCCTCCTCAGTCTTCTTCACAATTTCTTTCTAAATCTCTACAGATGATTTAGTCTAGAACTGCGTTAGACCAGTGTTTCGCAACATTCCAACACCCGCGGAACACCCTGAATTTCAAGGTCACACCACAAAAAGTCGCCTCACGGAAACGGGATACGAACTGTAGATGGAAAAAAACATGCATCGACATGTTAATACTTGGCCCTTTTTGAATGGAGGCATATGAAAACAAAATTGAACAAAACCGTGGATGATGAACCAATGTGTGTCTGTGAACGTGCATCTTATTCTAACAACAACGTCCGAATTTAGCAATTTTTTATAAAAAAAAATATCTGCGCACCTGACAGCTTGTGGTGGCTCACTAGTTTCACAATGCTATCAGACACCGACGTTAAACACAGTTATAAATGGGCAGAGTGACAATCTCAGAGGTCAGGTACGTTTTCGATGAGATTCCTAAACTAACAGTTGGATTATATTAAAAGTCTCAGCGTGTATTTGGAACTGAGCGATCAGGTTCGGTCTCCGGTACTTAATGGTCCACTGGGTATAAGAACCGATCTGGAAAGCGTTGGAAGGAAAATCTCTGCCCATGTCTGGAATCGAACCTCAGAAATCTACCTAATGCCAGCCATTTATTTACTAAACTATTGCTAGATATTACCGAAATCTGTTGAGTGATGATTTACGACAAATATGCATACGGTCACACGGGAGGAGGGAATAAGTTATAAATAAATTAATCAATTAATTAATCATAATAATTATAACAAGTACAATATTGGAAATTTTATGTAACGAGCGTTCGTGGCCCCATTTAAAGCACAATCGTGGTATTTGTCAGCAATGAGTAAGAAAAACCCTTCAAAAACCTATTAGTATTATTTTATCCTCAGACCTCCCGAATACGAACTACAAGCGATATATGATCTGGAGCTTTCTCAAATATATTAGCACGTCATTTATAATAAAAATATAACATCTGTAAGTTCATAAATAGGTTATGTAATCTGTATTCAATTACAAGCTCAACTTTCCAGTTGTACCGAAATTCGTAGCTTAAAACTTCACTTTTGAATCTCTCGTAGTTAATTAGTTACCATGACAACTGGTATTCCTTTCAGAACAAATGAGTAGCGTTATTCTAGTTATCGTGGTACAGCAAAGTAGGGAGAATAATGACAACGGAGACTAGAACAATGAACGTACGAAGAGACGAAGAGATTCTGTTTCCACTGAACTCCAGCTTCCAGAACGAGACAAGACCAAGTACCATCGCGTAATTCAGCCACTACAATAGCCTCAAGAACAATAGACATGCTCCTGTAAGAGCACAGGCATAATTACGAAGTTCAGATGTAAAACGTCTTAATGCAAACAGAATATTAAATGCATTGACAATTACGATTGAAAAAGTTGTCAGTGGAACCACGGTTCCGGAGAATCTGACGTAAATACGTCTATACGGAAAGGAAGTTTATATATTGGCTTTATTATAAATATTTCCTTTATACATGCTTTACAATTGCGTAAAGTTTGATTAAGACATTGCTTATTTAACTTGAATTAGTTACGCTTAAGATGGGTCTGTGGTAGCTGAATGTAATGTAATAAAATGTTTTATAGGTAACAACAATGCCGAGTAAATAGATGTTCCTTAGGTAAACATTATTGTCGATTTGTTGATAAACCATTGTTACACTTTTTCGTTCCACTTTTTGTCGAATGACACTGACCCTAAAATATAGACGTATTTACGTCCAAAAAAAAACATTATGGTGCATACATTTGTACAAAAATATGTATATAAATAAATAAATATATAAAATAAGTGACAAGAAAGAAAGGTGGTCATGAGAATAGGAGAAACGAAGATGGAAAAAGTGTGAAATAGAGAAAGACAAAAGGCAAGTGGAGGACGGTAGAAAGACAAATTTGTGACGGGCGAAACTACTCCCCTATCGAGCACGTAAATTAACCAACATTGCACGAAGCTTGTTTTTCTGAAAAGGTAGTTATTCTTTCATCTTGAACAAACTAGACAATGAGCAAGGTGTCTTAAGTTCATTTTGCATCGTCTTTCACGTTCCAGTTTGTGTCCACTTGCGATATTTAATTAAAATTAAGTATCGTGGTAGCGAGAGATGAAAAACAGTCTTGAAAGCCAAACCGGTTTCGAAGCATTTCTTTAGCCTATAATTAACCAGCACTTTTTGAATTAGCAGAAGACACAGAGTTTAGAGGCTCTAGGCGAAATTATTTTCTGTTACCGAGAACTCGCTTAACATCACAGACGCGGCAGACTTTGTACATTAATATTTAACTTGATGTTCAATTTCATTTGCAATTATAAAAAGGCGATTCAGGTATTAGTGGGTGGAAATATCGTATTTTTCTGCCACAAGGCACTTGCACATAAGTTATTTTCTGAATGCCTTTGGCGATGGTATTACATTACCATACGTTATACAGAGTGTCCCATAAGTGCACGAACAAAGGTGAAAGACGAAAGATCGCCGTAACTTTTTACTGTTGATGATGGAAAAAATGTAGCGTTGTAACGACATGACTTATGTAAGAAAATTCCAAAGATTGAGACTGGAAACACACGATTTGTAACAACTTTTCCTTCTCAATATTTTCCAGCATTTTGCCAAATAACATAATTCTCCTATAGCTGTGGACTTATGAGACACGCTGTATAATATTAGTTTTTAAAACAGACGATGGATAATGGACAAAACAAAGAATGAATTTTCACATAAGATTTCGACATGAGACAAAGTTTCATAATTACATGAAACAGAATATGTTTGAATTTTATTATGTTTAGATTCCACGTGGTTACTACTGTCCTTCAAGTAAATTATTCGAGATTCAATTCTCGGTAAGTATCTGGTCTAACCTAATGCAATGCCACATCGGTTAGTTCCGAGTACAAGTGCCCTTCAACAGCTGGAATTCTTCACCAATGATGATTACTCTTATTTAAATGGTACTATATATGGTTAATACTGTATCACTTATCACCGCAAGTAATTTGTCTTGTGACGTCGGCTACCTTGGTCAATAAATAATAATTACTAGATGAAACAGCGTAAACACGTACCATAGAACTTAAATGGATAATAATATTAAATCAGATTTCTTCTTAATATCAAACAAATAACACTAAATTTATAATTTAATTTAAACTGGAAGGCACATACAACACACGTTACGTATTATATTCAAAGAAAAATTCTGAATAATTACAAAATCAATGTTACAGGTTACCCGAGTAAGGATAATTTGCTATTACAGGAACACATGCATGATAATGTTAGCAATAACATTAATGAACTTCATTAATTTCATATTTAATCAATGAACGCACTGGAACCAATAGAATTATTCCGTAAAAAATTATTTTTAAATATTCGTTGTGAGTTTTCCATAAACTAAATTAATTTGTAATGGTTACGTGATGATTATGTCGAGAGATAATTAGGGGAAAGGGGATGTTTGTTGGTAGTTCCAAAATTCTGTAACAAACTGATACGAAATGTTCAAAGTCTACTCTACATGCAATAATAACAAACAATTCCCTCTGTCCGTTACACAAGCAGATAAGAGACACGTCTCTATAGTAAGAAGAGCAAACAAACGAAACATGAGAAGCAAATCTGCATAAATCAAATACAATGCAACTGAATCAACACGCATTGCCCTTAAACCTACAAAGTGAAACAGAAAATTTGTCCGTTTAATTCAAGATCAAGTGTCAGCGACTAAGAATTATCTTCTGTAGACTATATATTTTTCCCCCTTGTTAAAATTCATTTTAATAATATCTTCCACCCTACACCTATGTCTCCAACGTTGTCACCTCCCTGCAGGTCTTCCAAAAAAAAAATTCATGCATTTCTCATGTCTCCCATGCGCACTACATGGCCTGTCCATCACTAACTACTTTAATATAATAAAGAATTTGTAAATTGCAAATGCTCTGATGTTCTTGAGGGTGGTGACGCCGTGTGGACTTGTAGGTAGGCACCAAAGTTTTGGAGGAACACACTGCCTCAACCTTCATTCTCGAAAATGTTGGTAACTACCTACACAAGTCCACAAGATGTTGTAACCCAGAAGACCCAAATCGACATCTTCACCGCCGTAGAACCTCGAATCTCACACAAATTTTGTGGTTTTCGCGGACAGCTACTTAGCATATGAAAGACACTCAATAGAACAGTTTACGAAGGCAGTCTACACCTGCGGCGACCACGTGAAGAAATGAATGCTAGGTATTCAATTTTCTTTTAAGCTGTCTCACGTATCCAAAATGACACCAACATTATAAATGCCTATTTACAGGATGATTACAGGCTTTGTTCATGATGAACAGCAGTTAGCGATCCAGCAGGTAAGTCACGGACGGATTTGAGGACCGCAGCTGTCGAGGTCATCCTCTCACTCGCTGGCCACCTCACCACCCTGATGTCATAAGGTGCCACTAATTCTCAATCAAGCGATACAATGCAGGATATTTGTGGTTGAGGAAGGACACGAGGATAAGACCGGTACACGACGTGGTCTCGATCCAGCGAGGACACTCTGAATGACAGCCAAGGTACCCTACGACCCTCACAGACATCGTGGAAGATGACTGGCGTAAAACGAAAACAAAATTTTTTTTTAAAGAAATACCGTTATAAAGCGAGGTCTGGGGTTCTTAAGGCGACGACTATAAAGCTGGCTGTCTTGTGGGCTGCTATTTCATACATGCTACGACTCATCGCCCCGATGATGGAGGTAGCAAACACCTCTGAAACGTCGGTAAACACTGCCCATAGATTGAAGTACAATTTAAACGAAGTTTGAGCTTTTATCATTTCGCATGTTGGGAAACTATTTGCTCCGCAACTGTGGCCCAACAAACAAGGCATTGTTCATAGGCGCTCCACGTGTCTTCAACGTCCCATCTGAATGCAATCTCATTTCATACTCGACGTCCACACTCATTACGGCATTACAGATTTCTTCTCGCAATTTCCTTAAAGACTGTATCAGAGGAGGTACAATATCTTTGTCCCCGACGAAGCCCCAGAACTATGAGACAGAATCCGTGATACGGTAATGGGCGTCGAGTGTCGGTAGAGTATAGGACAAGATTAAAATCAGATGGGGCGTGAATATTTTGTTAGGGCTCTGAAGCATATAACCCGAATAAAGTTACATGCCTTTTACGTATATTGTATTTTAATTTATGATCACAGTGTAAAATATAATAAACTGTTCATATTTAACGTGGACGAATACCAAAAGAGGAATCTAGCTGTTCGTTGAGAGAATATTATTAACACGGATCTTAAAGAAACTGTGTAAAAATGTGGATTCAGGATATGGCCCTGCGATGGGCTGTTATGAACATTGTAAATAAATTTTCGGGTTCCATAAAAGGCGGGGAATGTCTTGACTAGATGTTAGTTTATTAAGATCTCTTCCTCAAAGTGTTATTTATATACGTCCATGTTTATAACGTGTATAAATGTGCGTATAATTTCCGAACAGACTACAGATTTTATCGCTATAAATGAAAGATTACAATTACCACCGAGTATTTATCTTTCACACGTACAGACAACAGGATGAGCCCCTAATAATTTGATTACGTGTTTTCCACGTAGCAATAGATGATACATCATTAAACCTTTCACCAAAATATTAACATAAAAAGAACAAGCAATATATTTCATGTAGCCGTCATGCATTTACACACAAAGTGTGACATCATAAAATGAAGTGACCCCTAAGGTCAGTACATTCACCAACAAGCAGTTGACTGGCTACTTCGAAGTTATTCTTACAGCAACAAATTACATAGTAGGTCTAAGTATAGAATGTCAAAGCTGCTCATCAATTGGAAAACACCAAATGCAAGGTGTTATGATGTAAAAGCAGTTCCATGATTTGGTCGAAACACAGTACAAAATGAACATCGTAAATCAAGGAGAATTGTGTGTTTGGGACATGTCAGACGGGGAGATCAAAAATGTGTAGTCCCTACGACATTTTTGTATAAACTCCAAACGGTAAAACCACTTGGGAATCGTGGCGTAGATGAGATAATAATATTAAAAAATTTCAAACAAGACGGAAGATACGTAAATGAAGTCGTCCTCCTAACCTAATACCAAAACTCACATTCACGTGGCACTACGGCTTTCAAAAATAAGTCTCTGACGACAGAGTCACGACGGCATAATCCTTATATATATGATATGGGGAGACATCACTACACATAAGTTGATATAATTGCGTCATATTGTGAATTAAAATTTAATTATTCGGTTTACATATTTGGTACCAAATATGTAAATGATATTTTAATATCTTATGTATAAAAATTTTATTTATATACAATTGTGATTAGACGGAAAAAACACGAATAATTAAATCACTACACATATTTAAGATGCTTTAGATTTGGTTTTAGTCTCCTTTGACTAGTTTAACATGTCGACAATCGTGTGAATAAACCGAATGTTATCAGGCCGTAGTTCTATGAAAACTTTCTGACAGATTTCTACTGTGTTTGTCGACGACAGAATTGAAACAAATTAGCCGGCTGAGGTTTTGACCCTGAGGCCTCACGATTTTGAGTAAGGTGCGTAGTAGTTTGCGTTAACACCCTCGGCGAATGCCAAGTGACGAGCCACGTGCTAATTGCCACTTACGTCTAACGAGAATAACTGAACTTCAAATAAGTAACGTAAACCTCAAAGAATAAATACACGCAGCTGCTAGCAAATTACGAGCAGATCACGAACATTCTGAATAACAAACAGTTATTCTGAGTCAGAAAAGTCACTTACATTTCCTTACGTCTTGAGAACATACGAACTCTTACCATATTTTAAACGAAACACACTGTCCAGAATATTGTCGTAGTCCGCGTGGCTCAAACCCACCTATTAATGAGTCTACATCAAGAACAAATTAAACAAGTGTTCTTTTAAAGAAATTATAGAACAAGGGTTCGATCCCGACGCTACCCTAATTTATTTTATTTATGAACGAAACGTAGGTCTCAGTAATTCAGTAAATTATTTTCTAAAACCAATAAGTCTGAGGACTTAATACAGCCCAAATAACACCCATAGAAACATAATAAAAGCCAGGTGGTTCCGTCATTGTGATGTGTCATTCACGTTTTATCTGAATTCCGCCAAAGAATATCAGGATAATTGTTCCTCGGCACATTCGTTAACTAACCATTCACAATCGGCCTTCTCATTCAACGTGTACTTAAATAATCAAAGGTTATTCAGATATAAATGCTCCATTTTCGTTTAAATTCCTTGAAACAGACCAAAAACTCTTGAAATTAATACAAATATGAACTGATTTTAACGATCCACAGATGAAATCACACACCAACCAAAATATTAAGGGATATCCAGTAGAGGGCCGATTATCAGTGATAATTGGGGCCCGTATATTCGAGAAACACGGTTAAATACAAATTAGGGGACATGTTTTATTAGAATCATCATCATCCATGTAAGTAAAATAATAATTTACATATATTTTAGACGTGGAAACATACGTATTCACATTGCACAATACAAAAGTCACTAAATATTATTTCTTACAGTCATTTTATCATAAATCCCATAATTTTTTTATTTTTTCTATATACTCGTGAATTTGTAAAAGGTCAACATAATCAACATCATTTTGATTTTTTATGAAGTAAAGCGAAGTTACCAAGCCACGGTGGTCTAGCGGTTAGGACTCTGGCCTTGTAATCCTGGGGTCTCGGGTTCGATTCCCGGCGGTGCCCGAATTTATAACTTGTGTTGGGCAAGGCCGTGGTCTAGGCAACACGGAGTTTTCCTCCGTGGCATCCCAACAATTACTCCATTCACACACAGAAGAAGGCAATGGCAAACCACTTCTGGATCATCTGCCAAGAACGTATATGAACAGGTCCCAGTCCGAGAAAAGGATGGAAGGATCCTGTTCATATGGACCTGTCGTCAGACAGAACACTAAATAATAATAAAAGCGAAGTTGAGAAAAACATAACTACAAGTTAATGACAATCGACTAGTCTTTAAGACGTCGATACCCAAAAGAACGTCATCTTCATCGCCACAAGACCACAAATATCAAAATTTCTTACTTCACGCCCTCTTATTCCTCTACATTATTGAAACATAATTAATGACAGCTTATTTGTCGGCCTCTCTGTAGTTCAGAATAAGAAGAGAGAGAGTGATTTGCGTGGCAGACCCTGAAGAGGGCCTCGGAAAAAGTTACAGCTACTGAACCCCTCTACACGTTTCTGCAGCATCTGGGCGGCCCTGATTCTAGCCGATCATCCTCCACAATAATTCGCTGATGATATTTTGAGAGATGCCAAGAGCCTCGTGTAGTTCTGGTTGGCCTTCAAAACTCAGTGAATAAATGTCGTACAGCGCACAGCAAATCAAAAGGATTCTTGGTCTACATATTATCAGCCCCAAAACTTGAGAATTAAACCACATCTGAAGAACGTAAATTTTGGATTTCAAATATAACATATAATTCTACTGAAAAAAAAAGTAATGCCACACGACACGGGTTAATTTAGCACAGATAAAGCAGAATTTCAGAAAACACAAAAAGTAAAATATTTCGATATTAGATACGAAGTTTTCACGGCTTCGAAGATATCAGATACCAACGTTTCGAATGAACACACTGCTTCCATCTTCAGCACTGAAGACCTACACAGACATAAGACTTAAAATACACTATTTATTCACCAGATTTTAAGGATTACAGACTCAGGTGTCTTCAGATTCAAAAGTAAACACAATAGTCTCGCTATTGAAAGTACTGCGTAAAATTCTTATTTTGTGGAGAAGGAGGCTGGCTTTACAGTTAAGAGTACTCTAGAGATGAAAGCAGATAAGTGTCTAAATCGAGGATAAATTGGTGTTTCACAGATTATGAGAAAACATTTACACTATGGAATAAAATGATAATTAAATGTGTACGTGCCATTACGATCAATTGAATGCCCAAAAATGTTAGGAGTGAGTGGAGTGGAGGAATCAGAAAAAACACGTGGCCCAGACCCTATACTAATTTGCTCTTTGAAGCCAAAGATCGTATAAATATTACGTAAAATTTCAGTCCTTACCGCAAAGAAAACAACACTTCACCGTTACAAAGATCAACTGGTTAACGCTGTATAAGGAAACAACCGAGGTTTACGCTAAGAAACATATAAAATCTAAACGTAAAATGTGCAGATTCACTGATTGTTAAAGCAGCCGGTACATACAGTTACCACTCGGCTTTGAATGTTTAATATATTTATTGATGGTGTAATTAAATAAGTGAGCAGCGGGAGTACATTGGGATATACACAGACAATATGGCGGTATCACCCTTGACAACAAATGGATTACAAAAAAAGTATTATTCAAAGCGGAACGAAACTGATTGTGGCATATGGGTTCTGAAGACGTACGTAAGTAAGACGAAGATAGATAATCATGCCGGTGTTTTAGAAAGGAGACTGAGAGGAGGGGAGAAATGGATTATGAAAGGACACGTAATAAAAAACAGGCAAAGAAAAATGATGTAGGGATACACCTGAATACTAGTGGAAAATGTTACAGACCGAAGAAGCCCCACACAGAGAAAAGCAGAACTTGATTATGATCGACAGATGTTGAGCCAAGACGCCCTCAACGGAAGTGGGAACTTCAAAAAAGGTCTATAAAATATTACTGGAGAATACAATACTGTAGAGAGTGGACGTGAGCCATGGAAGGAGAGGAATTCCAGGCCGGACTTTGTAAGGAGGCATCAGGGTTTCCTAAATGCACTGTGAATTGTTCTGTAGATTTATAACTGCGCTGAGTAATGGCAGGCGCGGTTAACAACTGGAAGCGTACAGTACTTGTAGATAAAGAAGAGATTGTATGCAGATAGTAAACGTTTGTACTTAAGGAATAACAAAGAAAATCGAGCAAATATAGGATTTGGCACATATTTGAGACGAAGACGAGAATTTGTTGTGTAAGAAAATGACAAAACAACATCCAATGGCGCTTGCTGTATCTATCATCATGATGACGCATGCGCCTAGGTTTCCACAGCTGTTTCTATGCTTCAGGTTTTAGGACTCAATAATATGGGATAAACTACTTGAAGAAAACTTTACCATTCTTTGGTCTGAACGCGGCATTACAAATTTATCAGAATCTCTGCCTTTGGACGCAGCAGTAGGATTGACAGGCCTTGAACTCACAATCTTTACACAGCACGAGGATACACTGAAACAGCCTTGAATACTTCATGCGAAAGAATTTGAACCATCAGTCTCCTGGCAAAACGTAAAACCAACAGCACAGAAAAGCAACGTCCGCGTTTGAAAATAATTGCAGCTCTGAACTACGAAGAAGACTTGTCAGTGGCGGAACCAGACGTGCGCGGTTCGTCATTTATATTTTATTTATTGCTTCATTCAAGGGCATACAATTCCTTGCTCCCTGTAAGCTTAAAGGTCAGTTAAGGATGCACCATACATGTATCAGATGATAGTTTCCATTTCCATGCTCTCAGGACTTCAAAATTTGTGCACCGAGGTCCACAGACACCAAACATGAGAGTCGCTACAAATTTTAAATTCAGTATAGCACACAACTGTCAGTCTGTTTCTCTCCTCTCGCAGATCATTATTTCTGTTAATAATCAAGAACACAAAAACAATGAACCATTTATTCAAGAGACGAGTTAAGAGATGCAAATGTTGATCAGTAAATCAACACTTCCAAAACACTTTAGTGCAAACATATAATAAAATATATAAAATGTGAGGGACATATACCATACCTAGGCATGGAATAACGAGAAACGCATACATAATTTTAGTCTGGAAACCTGAAGGGAGGAGGTGAGATGTGTTTCAGAGGTGCTTTTTGGCTCTATCATCAGGGCGATTTTCACCTTTGAAACGTCAATGAACGACTACGAGACTTCACGGCGCAATAATCAAGAAGACAGCCATCTTCTTAGCAGCGATATGTATTATAAATGTCGGACAGCATACAAAATTATTTGCTATCTATTTTAATATCATCCACCATCCAAGCAATCTCTTCCTTTCAGGGTTTCGTTCTAATATGTTGCACGTATTTCTTATCTTTAGCACGATTATTATTGAAGATAGGGAAATGAAATCTGTCAACGTAGGAAGTCTTCAATCACATTACGCTCACGAATTTCATAAAAGCCTTTTCGTCAGTGTATTCGACAGTGGTGTTCTCAAACAGACGGAGAAACCTAGCTTAGTTTTTATGAAACCCTTAAACTTTTAAAAAGCAGTGAACTTAACAACGTCGTGTTCCTGTGAAATTAGACGCTCAAGAGGGATGTGTACACTGTCAACCAAAGGAGTACATCTAGGTTTCTTAAACTGCTTTGTTCTGGCATATCTGGAAACGTTAATGCAACAGTCTTGTACGTTCCGTACGATGAAACACGTCCCACAGAAACACTTAGTTCGTAATTACTGTTCCTTGTACATAGCGCTTTCGTATTGAGACTCTAAATTGAATAAGGAACTGGTGAACTATTCGACTTACTTTAAATTCCAATATACAAACATTTCCGACAGGAATAAAAATCTGTTTTTTTCCCCGATACATAACGCAGAAAAATTTCAGTACGGGAATGTCAATGACTTGCATTCAGATGGTATTCCGTTCGAATTTCAGCAAGGCAGTAGGCACATTAACTAAAGTTTTTGTTGTTCCATTAATTTTTCAGAAGTTT
>NW_019060803.1:198783-232951 GCF_000696155.1 Zootermopsis nevadensis | reverse complement strand
CCCCCGATCATGGAGGCCATCAGCTGAAGTGATCTTCCCCCCATGCCGCAGAGGCCTTCAGCCGAAACGGCCCCTCCCTCTCTGGGTTCATACCCCAGAGACCCAACCAACCAAATTCCTTCGACAACTTGCCTGACAGGATAACCTCCCATCAGCAGCAACAAATCCCAGTTTGAATGGTCGAGGCTCCCGCCACGACGAAACCCCGTTAGCGTTAGCAAAATTTCCGTTCTTATATTACGACCGTTTACCATTTCCAGCAATGCGTCTTGTGCGCAGGAATGGTTTCACCTAGGTAGGGACGATGCTTGCGCTTGCGCAGGCCTCTGCCCTCAGTTAGCTTCTTTGGTTGGTTGGTTGCACGCTTTTTAAAAAAAATGTAAAACTGTAAGATTTAAATGTATTTTATATTCGTTAAATGAGTTGTTTTTTATTTTTTTGTTAAAATTTTTCAGCCCCATTTCTCGAGACTTATTCGGCCTGTTCTTTAATAATCACACGAATTATTTGTTTTAATCGGTTTGAAAGAGTGGTTCGAACATTCTGCTTGGATGATTAGAGGAAAATGAGAAGAATAAAGTAAAAGAGTATAAAATAATTTATTTACATTTAATACATCCGTAAGAGGCCCAAGCCAAGGAACTTGTAGTATCACAGCATTTCTGCCATACAAAAAATGCTACTGTAATGATGATGATGATGATTATAATAAACAAATGTTTCAAAGAAGAATGGATGAAACTGCATGAAATGAGACGCAAAGTAACACTGTTCCGTAAGTTGATGTGACTTTGTCACAAATTGACTAGAACAAACATAATATGAACTTAAAACACATTTTGAAATATGACTTGCAACTGACAGAAAATTAATTTAATAATTTTCAAGCAGCTTATGAGGTTTTATTAATTTATAATTTTCTTCTAAAATTAATATGCAAATTCTATAGACCTACATACGCAGCTTACATTAGAGTAAATACTTGATGGTTCTCGAGACATATACAGCTTTTGAATGTCATTTACCTCATAAGCTGCATTTTTTTATAATTAAACAACTAAACAAACACAGAAAAAGGATATAAATATCCTTTATTGATGAGAACAAAAACTCAGATAACAGAAACCACTGCCTTCACATTAAGAGCTGGAGAGGTAATGATTTCTGCACTGGGACGAACTTTCTTGCTGCCGCTACAGACACAGTCTAGGGTAAGAGGACACCCATGAGGTCACAAAGTCTGTCGCGCGTTTGTATCACAATCTCTACGTCTAGCCCCCAGTTGGTCTCAAGCAGAGTGCTCTTGACCTCTTCCAAGTTCCGTCCAGGAATGACACTGCGCTCCCCATAATCCTTTAGCGCCTCGTAAAGTCTGGTGGCTGTTGTCTCTCGGACCCATGAGGAGCGATTGCATAACAATTTACACAACTGCACCAGCGAGCAACTGCAAACTTATCCATTCATCTGAAATATAAGTCCATTTCATTATGAAAACATATGAAACAGCAATTCCATGCCATTGCCCTTCCTAATTTCTTCACTGCATACATTTTATTAGTACAAAATGCTTTGGATGAGTAAATAAATTTGAAAATCTTTCTTTTCCTTTTATTTTTCATATTATTTTCTACCCTTACATACACACTAAGATTCAGAATCTGAAAGGTTATTAGTGTAATTTTCTGTAATCTGTTCATATCCAAAGAAGCCATGGCTGCAACATAATGACACGCCTAAAAGTCAGTACAACTTGAAAAACTAAGCTATATCTTGTGATATCTTACAGCAAAAATTATATTTAATGTAAGAATGATCCTCTACAAAATGTCAAAAAGACTGCTGCATAAACACACGATTCTCAAGGCTGTAAAGTTTAAACTTGCAATAAAGCAAGTTCTATTATGGAAAAAATTAATGCTAGTGCACCTTCCATTAGTGCAAACTCCACAGCAAAAGAGTTACAAAGCTGAGAGTATGTTCAACTAGACAAGAAATTCCCTCTCTACAATATTCTCAGGAGCCTGCGACTAGTCCCTGTTTTGGGACGGATGAATGTAGCCCAGAGCCCACCTTAGGTCAATTTTAATATTTTTCTTCCATCTACACCTAGTCTTTCAGGTGGTCTCTCCCCTTACGGCTTTCCAACCAAAATTTTGCACATATTTCGCACCTCATGCTCCTTCATTTCATTATCTTAACAATATCTGAAGAAAAGCAAAAAGTACGAGCCCTTCATTATGCAGTCTTCTCCAGCCTCCTGTTACTTCATCCCCCTTAAGTCCAAATATTCTCCTCAGCGCCTGTTCTGAATAACCCTCACCTGCGCTCTTCCCTTAAACTGTTCATTTGTTTAAAAGTTATTTCAGTAGCTCAGACGAGACAGCGTAAAATGATGACAGAGAACAAAGAATTGGAAAGGATGTGGAAGGAAGTGGTCATGGCCTAATTCAAGGTTATCCTGGCATTTGTCTGGAGAGAACAAGGAAAACCACAACAAACCTCAGTCAGTCTTTGGGCTGGGCTAAGATTTAAACCCAGGACCTCCCAAATACAAAGAAAGGATGGAGAAAATTACACAAAGTGGAGCATCAAAGATTCACACACTTTGCCAAGAAATATTAAAGCAATCAAGTGAAGTGTAATGGGCAGGACATGTAGCACACAGAGGAGGTGAGAAATGTTTACAAAACTTTAGTCAGAAAACCTACAGATAAATTGCCACATGGAAGGATAATATTGAAGTGATATGTTTTAATACAAAGCAAACAGCATAATAATAATAAAAATATGAAATTCAGCCATAACTTACCCCTAATTTCTTCATTAAGGAATTCCATGATGTCCGCAGAACATCTTTCAATCAGATATCTGCACGCCTGTTCCGAAAGTGGAGACTGGTGACTTCTCAGTCTAGGGACCAGACGCCCAACCCTATCTAAAATTATTTGTCCTACAAAGAAATACATCACACAAGTTCCATGAACTGCATAACAATGTCACTAGTAAATCAATATTCATAAAAAATGGAAAAAGAATAATGTTGTTTAAATCAGTCTTTCGGTATGACAAAAAAAAAACAACTAACTACAGGATTTGTACAGTTGGGATTTCACTGTACATGATACAAAGATTTCTAAAAGTCCAGGAACAGAAACCACAATGTGGTCATAAACCGCTGTTAAATGTGCCTAAAAGTAACAACTTACCAACTATGTTTCGTATAGTTCGATTGGACTGTGCAGCCCTAACAGCCAGTGCAGACAATACTTCAGCGATGCCCAACACTGCACCATGACAAGTATTGGGATCAGTGAAACGTGTCAGACGTAACAAATCATAGAGAACATATACAACTGTGTAATATTCAGGGGCTAGTGGTGTCAGATTGTGAAGTGCCTGTCCAACAAACATTTGTAAAAGATACTTCAATTCACAGAAAATGTTGAAAATGCAAGTTTCTAGTTCTTGTGTCTTATAAAAATGCCCACACATACGTAAACCGAGTCAAATTCACCTCTGCAGCAAGTTTCCTGATGGCTATGTCCCAGTGTCTAATCTTCGTTTTCATCAAGTGATTGATAAGGTACAGTGCTTTATCTTCAAACTGAGCAATATAAACACTGAAAACAAAAGTCTTGCACCATTAAATGCCTCTTGAAATAGCGTTACGTAAGTACTGTCATTCTTGTCGAACCTTTTACTTACATGAACTCTGACATCATAAATTATAAAATTAATCTATTGTTGAAACTGATTATATAATTGCAGTGTGAATAACAAGTCCACTTTTTCTTGCCAAGTACAAAGAGACAAAAACTTCTTAATGATCATCAGTGGGCAATAAAAGCTATTCTTAAAAATAAAAAAACTGTAAGAGACTAAAACATAATAAAATATTCTCGGGCGATCGGCCGCTTCAAACGGTCAAACAATAGAACTGACGTTTGAAGCGGCTGATCACCCGAGATGATTTTATTGAGTTATGTCACCGTGAAAGCTTCAAATCATAGATTAAAACATAATTACAAAGAATAAAGTAAAAATAATATGAAAACCATCACACAACTCAACAAACTGCAATACTAATTAATAAAATGTTCCTGTTCTATTATAAAACAGACAACAGACTGTACCTTATGTTGATAAAAGCATCGCTCGTGCTGGTAACATCAAGTCCCTCCAATGAGGGAAAAGCATGAGGTAATAATCCTCTGTCATTATATTCTCTCAGCGCATACAAAGCAGCTCTCCGACAATCGGTCTAAATATGGAAAAAAGAACCAAGAATGTTTACACTATTGTTGTGACAGCTATTTGATCCACATGATGCTTAAGTACAACATTAACACCTATAAGGATGAATATCGAGTAATAGTTCAGCGACAGATTATAATACTTATTCAGTATTAACATCTTTCTGAACTATTAAACAAAATCGAAATCATGCACTCAATACTGAAGTATAGTTTCCACATACATTCTTTGCACTTTGGCATTCTACATGCTCCTATATAGTCTGAATACTTTTTATCACTAAATAAAAATACACATAAATTTTTAACATCAATTTTTGCCATTCTGCTTTGCTATTTAATTCATTTGCCAGAAATTAATTGCCGCGAAGACAGCACGTTTCAAACAGAGGGCCACTGCTTTATGTTAATATATTTCAATACGCGTAATAATTTCACTATCTGGGTTTTGTATATCCCACAGGCATGTTACATGTTTCCTGCTTTAGATATTTTGAAGAAATCCAGCCACTAAGTAACAGAGTCGCCTGTATATGAAATAAATATATATGTCAACATCTCTTCTAACCAAATACTATAAAGAAAACTATTAATTAAATAAAATATTTTATCATCTTAAAAAAAACTGCACACACATCCAGAAATAAACATGCATTTCACTGTTCTTAGCCTTTATCAAAGCATCCTAGGTTGATATCCCTCCTTAAAATTAATTTATATAAGGTAGTTGTCTTTGATTTTTTACACTGTTCATTTCTATCTCACCGACTATGAATATTAGACGTCAAGCTCTTTTTAATCTTTAAAGTTTGGCTAGTTTCGCATGTTAGGCTGATACAGCTAATCCTGTTTATCCGGCTTTGGCTCTCAGAAGGCTGTTACTTCACGGATTATTACACACCTACTCATTCTACTAATCTAAATAATTCTTTTTATGAATCATGAGTTAAATTTTGTGATCTCATACTGGTATCCTGGGTTATTTCACTGTGTAGTCACGTGGTTGTAACCAATGTTTTAGAGGGTTTAAATGAGAAGCTGGTGGTTATATATGGTTGGGTGGAAACATGAAGTACATTCCACCAAAAAGTTGCTACAGCTGGGATACAAAACAGAGTATGAACCCAGGAGTCCACTCTCTAAACTCAGATCACTGTAAAAAACCTGAAATCTAACATAAAATAATCATATTAACACACGTGCCATCCTAATTCTTTTGTCATTAAATTTCAGGCTCATAAAAATGAATCTGCAACGAACACTTACCTCTCTGTCAAACACCACTGTTGCCATCAAGGCTGGTGCAATTTCTTCCACAAATGGCTGCAGTATATTAGGTGCATATGCTTCTGCAAATGCCCAGCAGGCATAGCATGCAGCATCACGGACATTTGCTGCCATTATGGGAACATGTGATACATCACACTCCAGAGCTCGAAGTAAGATATGTACCACAGTATTTAGTCGATGTTCTCCAAGTCGTCCATTGCGACACAACTCAGCAAACATAAGGCATCCTCCGTACAATGTCTCAATAGTCCGACTTACATAGACCAGGCGCAGAACTATATTTACTGTACGGTCTGCGTCTCCCATGGAAAGGGTTGCCGCCAGTGTTCTGATACTGTCTGCAGCCAACGACCTAAAATATAACATGACTGAACATAACACCTCTTTCAACCGCTGAAACTGTAAGTCAGTCGCATATGAGAAACTTTACTGGGGTTACAATAAATCTGAACCACATACTAGTATTATCATTTTAACATCCCTCACTTCTGTTATTGTGATCACATTGAATGCAGCAATTCTATGTTAGTAGTAAAGTACATATTTGGCTGTGGAGAATATTTGGACTGAAGACTAGAGGACGTTACACAAGGACGAGCATCATAAGTTGTACTCCAAGTCAAAGAGGATGAGATGGGCAGGACATGTAGCCTGCATGGGAGAGAAGAGGAATTCATACAGGGTCTTGGTTCGCAAGACAGAAGGAAAGAGACCACTAGGAAGACCAAAATAAAGGTGGGAGGATAATATTAAAATGTATCTAGAGAAACAGGATTGGAATCAGCTGGCTCAGAACCATCCACATTTGCAGACACTGTGAATGTTGTTCACAAAGCAACTGACAGAAATTCAGGTAACTCTTTCCAATGATTAATGCATGAACACATTTTAATGAATTATACATAAATAACTGATATTGCTGTTGATGCTTGTCTTCTGGGTGAAACGTGTTGGTGAAACAAGTTGACGTGTAAGTACATTTCAGAGAGAAACATACCGTCTCCATCATCAGGGCCATGACGACCTCAAATCTCATGAACTAAAATTGTTTCTACACCATTTACAATATACGCTTTAAGAGAGATTGTAAACAGTGTACTTTTGCATGAAAAAATTAAGGATGATCTCTGAAAAGGCGGATCTTTACAGATAAGGCAGTTTTCCATGAGAGCGGTAGGGCCAATAGGCATAACACAGTTGTGTGGGTTACAGAAAGCCCACACTCCACTCTCTTGGGACTTTTCTTCTGGTCTGAGGAAACAGTTCATTCATTTGCATACTAGTTCCTGTTTGAACAGCAACACAAATTCAATACAGCGGGAAGCACTGTTTCCGTCCTGCGGTATATAATTTCTTGGAACTGACATCTGGCAATAACTGAGGCTACAGGGAGGTTCTAGCATTCAAATTCCCAGAATCTTGCTACATAATTGCAACATCACTAATGTTATTGTTGTAAGTGTGGCTGAGCCAAGCTTTTAATGGGGTCTTGTATTTTCTGTGTGAACTTGAAAAGATTAAAAGAGGAAGTACTTATTGTTTACTTCAAGCTATTTCTGAATCACTAACATACAGTGACTGAGGAAAACCACAAAAATCCTTAGTCAGATTATACATCCTTAATAGTCTACATTTTATTCCAAAATTATAGGTTAAAAACTGTAATAGATAAACCACAATTTATTTTATGATATTCCACACTTTAAAGCATTTGAATTTGATTTCATTTGGCCACATGACGTTGGGCGAGTAAATTTAAATTCCCTTACCTTAAAGGTTAACAATGCTTTCTAAACTACGTAGGTTATGTAACATTAAATTGTAGGATGTGAAAGGTAGCAGTCATGGCCTAACTGAAGGCACTGTAAACTAAATCTGTAACATTTCATTTCATTGCACATGCTGAGTAAAAATGGCCCTGAAAGACCTACCTAATTACAGGATCAGTGTGTCCGAGATTCTGTACCAGTCCTACAATTTGATTAGGCTCCATTTCGTGAAAATTTCCGCAAGAGAATATCAGACCTTTAGACAGAAACACAGTCAATGACAAAATAAAGCAAACAGTTTATGCAAGAACATGTGACATCTAGTATCGTCCAAACACTTCACAACAACAACACTAGCAACAACTTAAAAGTAACAATTATTACTTACATACATCTTTATTACATTCCATGGATCCATAAGTTAGTCAGATGACAATGGGATGTAGAATAAGTCATAATAATACAATACATGTTATATAAATACAAGTCACACTATTATATAAATGTCACAAAAATAAAAACAAAGGGTTCACATGAAGTAGAGATAAGTTACAAATATATCCACCTATTATATACAATAGATAAATTACGACTTGTAAACATTAGATATTCTTACAAGCAAGAAAGTTATAATTATTTTTTGCCTGAAGTGATTTTCTTTATTTATGTGCATCGTTGCAATATACCTTGGAAGAACTTAAAAGTTGTAGTCTTTAAAAATGTAATCTAACAAACTTAATTTCAGTTATGTAATTATATTTCTATTAATTTTGTGTGAAATATGTGGTAGACAAAGTGGCACAGTTTGGATTTTTCCATTTGATTTATTTTTACTATCAAAATAATTTACAAGACTTGTGAGATTTGATGGTGGACTGTTGAAAATTTTGATTCCTGCATAATATGCACTCTTCTGAAAGCATGAGGTTGGCAATTGGTCTATGAAGCTGATTTTTATTCCTTGTGTTGACACTGTGTACAGCAGAATTAGTTTGAAAGAGTTCTTGGTTATATACAATAAAGTTCATTAATGAGAATATGTATTCACAGGGTAGAGTTAAGATCTCTAATTTCTTAAATAGACTTCTACATGAATTTCTAGGTTTTACACCAGCCATTAATCTAACAATTTTCTTTTGTAAAGTGAATATCTTTTTGAAGTTTGATGAATTTCCCCCCAAAATTATTCCATACTTCATTAGAGTGAAAATAGGCAAAATATACTGATCTGAGTGTCAGTGTTGCTGACATGCTCCACTTAACTTAGGGGTCAGTTTATCAATACGATTTGTCCAATTCAGGTGATTATCAATTTGCAAAACCCAGAAAATTTGTATTTAATGACTCTTGTATATACCTTCCATTATAACCAATAATTAAAGCAAGTTTAGGTGAGTTATTTGTTAGAAATTTTAAGCTGAATTACACAAATTTCTATAGCCTTATTTAGTTTAATGTTAATCCACAAACAGAACTACTTCATAAGATAGTGTAGTTGCGTCATATTGTGACTTATTAATTAAAATTAATTATTTAGTTTTCCATCAAATCACAATGTATTTAAAATAAGATAATTAAAATAATTAAAATATCATTCTGTGTTCCGGATCGAATAATCGCTTTACAATTGGAACAGTTACAACATGTTTCGGTTTTATTAAACCATCATCAGGTGTAAAATTATATTAAATTTAAAACTCAATTACAATTTTTTCTTTCTTTCGTAGTGTAGTTTTTTGGAGGTCGTGTCCAGATATTTTCATATAATGGATCAACTTTATTGTTTGAAGTGATGCATTTGATGTTTACATCAGTCAGAGATGAACTGATGTAAACATTGTCTGGAGGAGATCCAGTTACACAGTAACAAACCTTGTTCAGATACGGTAATACTTCCGGATCTCCTCCAGACACAACTGCGTTGTCTTGTTCATCTCTGACTGATGTAAACATCAAATTCATGATTTGACGGAAAATCAAATAATTAATTTTAAGAACTATTTCAATTAATGACAATCACAGCAAATAACCAAAAGTAACCCCAATTCAGTTACACTTCACTCACGTATTTCCACAAAGAAAACGGAAAGGAGTTCGCCTACTATCACCTATCTATTTTTGAGAAAAAAAGTTAAAATATTACGTGAATTTGGATGGTCGCTTGAAAATCAATATGGCGGATTGTTTTAAAAAGTTATTAGTTCAGAATATTAGTAATTATTATATATTGCGTGCCTATAAAGTAAATGCAAATTACATAGGGATAAAACTAACTATTTAATTAGTGACACTGACAAATCTAATATTATATAAATTGCTACAGATTTAAAAAATACATATGAAACAACACACCTACGAAATTAACAGTCTTCCACCACACACGTAAGACGCATAAGAACGAGTCTCCAGCTCGGTAGTATGGTCGGAGAATCAAGTAGCCTGCTCCCTGTCCAGAGAAGTGCGAGAACGAGAGTTCGGGGATCAAGCAATACAGTCAACCAATCAGAAGACATAAATCTTCATACTCATCGCCCTGATGATGGAGGCACGGCACGAATTAAACAGAGCTGAAAATTAAATTGAATAAAAATTTTCTTGTATATTATCCATCGTCTAGTCAATATAAAACGTAAAACGACGTTTCGGAGATGGGACTCTACGTTTACGTTTTATATTGACTAGACGATGGATAATATCCAAGAAAATTTTTATTCAATTGACTCTTCACCATCGTCAAGAAGTTTTAGATTAGAAATCTTCATACTCACCGCTGTGAAAACCTCAAATCTTACAGACGTTGACAAATTTAATCTAATGCCATAGAAACGTGCAACAGTAAAGCGAAACATAACTAAATTATTTTTATCATATATCTTACCAATTCTTTGTATGACTTTAACACCAAACTTCCTGACAAGTGTATTGAGGTTCTGTTGCTAAGATCTACTTTAACATTGATTGACCGCGAGGAAGGAGCCGTGATAGCTCAGTCAGTATAGTGACTAGCTACGGGCTGGACGACCGGGGTTCGATCCCCGACGGGGGCAGAGGATTCTTTTTCCTCTATCCTCTGCGATCAGACCGGCTCTGGGGCCCACCCAGCCTCCTCTACAATGGGTACCGGGGTCCTTTCCCGGGTGTAAAGCCGGCCGGGGCGTGATGCTGACCACTCAACCCCATCTAGTGCCGAGGTCAAGGAAGAGAGGAGCTTTACCTCCACTCACCCCAAACGCCTACATGGCGTATAGTGGGACAAACTTTACTTTAAATCCTCCCGTTTTCCATGTTTCAAGATCGCTGCAATTGATGCTAAAGATCCACACTGTGCAAACACTGGACTGTCAGAAGAGACAATCCACTGAAATGAACATGCATTATATAATGAGGATGCGATATTACCAACAAAATAGTGTTTAGCAAAATATTCAACTACGCATAGAAAATGGGTAAAAATTACATTCATGTATATGTTCCAGAGGAACTTTTTCAAAATGATGAAGGCTAGCTGCATGTGTCCACAATCTACCTGGGTACAGTAGGGCCCCACTTTTCAATTGCGTGCATATGCCCCACGTCCTGAGTCAGAGAAGTGCGTCCGGCGCCATTTTTAGTCTGTTTACAGTTTACTTTCATGTCGTTTTTTTTAGGCCTAGCGCTATTATGCACTTCCTATATGATAATGTAAACATCTTATTAGGCTTTGATATGCATTTGCAATTGAAGAAAGGCAAAGATACACTTTTCGGGGGGGTCTGGTCCCTAACCTGCCGTATATGCGGTGCCCTACTGTATCATTACCACCAACCAGGGCCTTGGAGTCGGTACTAAAAACTCCAACTCCTTCACAAAAGCTCAATATGTATTAATAATGGTAAACCTACTAAAATGGTAAATGGTACCATAAGAGATTTCATCACCACCACATGAATCATCAGGCTACTTTTTAGACGTATAACCTATATTTAAATATTAGTCTAATGGTTATTGCAGAAATCGGTTGATTTGTAGACAGTTTGTATTCTTAAAGTACCGGAGCCAAAGTTACAAAGCATTATTCCCACACCATGTGGCTCAACGCGTCATTGAATCTCCCTAAGCGTGAAGCCGCTGGTGGCTCACACGGTACCGAAAGTGTTACAACAGTATTTCAGCCCTGATACCAACACAAAACAAACTATTTTAAGTGAAACTCAGTATCAATCATTATAATATAGTACTGTCTAGAAATTTGTATGGTCACATTTTATTCATCTATCTACTAGCAGTACGAATGAATTTCGATTTTGAAGATCTGATCTTTTAGAATCATGAAGTGCACCAGGCTAATGCAAAGACTTTTACTATCTGTCTTTCACAGAAAATTTGACAAAAATTATTTCACTCGGTCTGAGGCAGTTAACAATAACACCGTGCAAAAGTGTCTCTGATAACATGGGCAATAACATAATCCACACTACCGATAACAGAACACACAACTGATATTCAGGCACAACATGGCCCCAGAAGAAACATGCACTTGACAGGGGCAGGAGGTGAATGTCAGTGGCAGCTCTCAGACCAGAAAGTAATTCATATCCTTTTGGCCACATGGGATTGCTGTGTATATATATTGTGAAGCTACAAGATATTTAACTACATGCTAAGGTTGTGGTTGTTTCTTGGCTCTACAACCCAGTTGTGGGTTGTTGAGGGTTTTCGCAGGCTCATTTTTCGTTGGTTTCTTGGTCTTTTGAGCATAGTGAGTGACCAGCTCACTGACTGCACAATTTCTACTCACTCATGATTTGACTGCCAGAGCCATCTATCAATGAAGCAGTGAATCAGGAGAGACTTGGGTGAGAAATGGCGGCTGAATTATGCTTACGGAACATCTCGTATCATGCTCGTAAGGTTCTTTTACATGCCGTGAATCTACGACATGGGACCGCTGATTTTACTTCCCCTCCGAAGAAAGTTGTGCTATGGATTTTTATCATCCTTAAAAATCCATCACCTCTACCGGGATTGAAACATAAAAACCTTGGGTCCAGTGGCGAGCAGGCTAATCCACCAAGAGTGACATATGCTAAGGTACGCATTGAAAAGGATTCATAGAACATTTTTAAGAAATAGCTTTGATCACAAATTTATTTATACATTATGATTTAAAAGGTACAGAATTGAACTTTTGTAGTGCCCAGACTGCAATACTTCAGCTTTTACAGAATATAATCATAACCTCTGTACCGCCCACATGGTTATCCCTCACAGTACTTTTGGGACACATTAACATATTATAAAATATCCCCTTTATCGTAATGTCATGGTACAGAGCAATATTTGGTTTTGCATACCAAAACACAAACAGTGGCAGAAATATTTTCTCCTTTACCCAATTAAACAACTGAACTTACTTAAAAACAAAAAAAAAGTCATAAATAAAAATGGCAATAAGAGTTAACATTATTGCACAAAGAAGGTAAATAAAAAAGAAGATATTTATATGGTTTTATGATACATTCTCTTTGGTCACACTAGCTTGTATTTCAAATTAAGCTGTTTATATTGATTTTATTTTTAAAAAAGTGAAGAAACTAAGTATGAAACCTAATAAAGAGAAAAAATAATGTGTATACATATAAAAACATTATCACACACAGAGAATATATCTGGTATATTATATAGAACATATGTGTTCGTTGTTTCCAAAACCTCAAAAAACATTACACATGTACATTCTTCTTATATAAAAAATTATACATTGTTCATTATATAAAAAACTAAAATCTCATATCAGGCATCTCTCATCAGCACGTGGATCACATAGCCTCTTTTAACAAAATGTTTTCAAATGCACAAGCTAAGGTAGAATTTACATAAAAACAACAATTGCACTGGAAGCACATTTTAAAGATAAAAAAAAAAGACAAATCTATATTCCCACGAGGGATCACCATTATTGTTCTGATAAATAAGGTGTCGAGAGAAATGTAGTGTAAAGTTGTGAAAACACAAGAGAGAGATATATATATAAATGTTTAAAGAGATCATCAGGACACTGTTCTACGTACAAAGGCAGGAGATGGAAAATACAAAATTCAAGTGATAAATTATCTGTATCAAGATCTGAAACAAGTATTTGACTTTGGTTGAAGTGGTTTTGTTTCTTGTGACTCTTAGTTGATGAGATTACCCTCGAAGCACAAATAAATTTCCATATTGTGTAGAGGGGGGAATTGAAGTGATGTCCCTGTTCACTAACTTATGATAGGTTACCAAACTTTTTATATACCCCAGTATAAATTTTCTATTTGAAAAGACGTGAACATATTGAAGTAAGACAAGAAGACGGATGAATGCTCAGAGACAGAGAGACCATGCATTACAAAGGAAAAGGAAGAAATATAAGTTACATATTTGTTTTAATTAAGATAAAGTTAAAACAATAAATGTATCAGAAGGAATGAGTTAAGGAAAGGGGTGATTTTTGTGTAACAGTTTTACATTCATTTACAATTGAACATTTGTTTTTAACCCCTTATTAAAGATGAGACATTAAGAACTATTATATATATATATATATGTATTATATCTTGCTCCGGATAGAAAAATTCTACATTCTTAACACAAAGGGAAAGATATTTAAAAATATGTACCGTGAGCAAGGGAAATATTCATTATTTACAAAAGTTTCGGATTATTAATATCTTTGGGTCCTCATCAGTATTTCACCCCATTTATTTAATATAATAATTATAATAATTGTATCTCATTGTGTATCTATATATAATTTCATCTTTCATTTATATTTATAATATATATATATATATCACACACCTTGTGATTCTATGAAATCAATATTCTGTATTTAGGCTGAAGAATAAAAAAAGTCCTTGTGCGCATGTGTGCACCATAAAGTGCACATACACAGGATGGGAAACTGCTCCACTTGGCCAGTCAGTTCCATCAACATTGGGCATGATACATGCGCACTCCTGATTATAATAATGGCTTAGAATCAGGCAAAGGATATAAAAATTCTTCTCTACATATTATTGTCAAACCCATATACACAGCTCACACACTTGGAAGTATCAACAATTCGCTTCGCCACTAAACTGTTCCTGGAATGATGAGTATTTTGTTTGCTTCTTTCAAACAACAAATACAATATGTCTATACATGGGGTTCCTTGCATGTATCGTTGATGTGAGAGTGTTTAATGCAAAGACACTTTGATTCGTTTTTACAGAGTAAATGTGTTTTCACTCTGTTTCTGAACTATAACTGTAATATTAATAATCATAATTTATCTTAAATCTCCTCTGAGAACCACAGCACACATTTTAGACAAAACCTGAAGTTTATTTGAAACACGAAATATCATATGTGTATGTATATTTGTAAGCATTTTGTTATGAGAGAAAGCTCGATCAAATATATCCACAAATAATTAAAAAAATTAGCTATGGAATTATTGGTACATTTTACTTTGTTAATCTTAAATGCCTTTTTTTAACATCACGCATAGGCCTATAACACATGTCATACTGAAAAACAAATGCTTCAATTTCTAGAGAAAAAAATATCTGTAGTGAGCTCCTGAGTATTTGTGTGAGATTATAACAAGGCTGGGATTTAGCAAGAGCGTGTACATAAGATGGGGATCTTAGGAAAGGTAAACTTTTGGTTTTTTTTATGTATATCACTGTCATTCAGCTTTTATATCATGTGCACCTCAAATCCTACTTTGTTTTTTTGTGTTTTTAGTTTTGTTAAAGTGAGGAGTCTATTTGTATTATATTGTCACAAGAACCCACCAATAGCTGAGATACAGAAGTCACAGCTAGACATGAACAGTATTCTGTTAACTAGTTCAATCAATGTCAGTTCTGACCCTGCAGCTAGCACAGAGACATCATTGGCAATTCATAATTTATACTGTTTAATGTCTTAGCCTTGAATGGATCCATTACAGTTCTCACACTGAAGTTGCCAACATACGGCAAAAGTCAAGATAAAACATTTCATATCTGGCAATAATATATTTATGTATCACATTATGCCTCCTCAACATTTTTCTTAATCTCTTATCCATCTCTTAAAATGTAGGAGGCGAAGTCAGTGTGGGACCTGTTACAGACGCAACTCACAGCACTTTCTCTATTGTGGTTCGTATCGTTCCGCACATTTTGTACATACCATTCTCCATAACAACAAATCATGTAACAAAATATTGTATTAAAACAATTGGCACTAAAATAATGGACATATGCAATTAATAATCATATGTGTAACTTTTACAAAACTATCTGAAGAATTACTCTATTTATATACATAAAAAACTAAGATATTGCATCCAATTGTCACTTCCACCTTTACGAACAGAAATAATTCTTTGGCGCCATTACCAAACTGTTTATGCTTAAAGAAATTCTGAAACAGTTATTTTACATACTAATATTACTACTGGCTAATGAAATCCCATTATCATGAAATCACATGTGGTAATACAGATCTGATGGAGTAAAGCATCTTGCAGCCAATAAGTTCTAAGGCCTCATACATAAACAGGTCAGAGTTCTAGAAATCCCCAAGGATCAAACACGGACAATGATTCAAATGAATTTCTGTATTTGTAGTACGCCTAATATACAAGCAAAACCCATTGTGTACTTTGACAAATTATGGCAGAATTATTATCCTTAACAACTTCCTTAGATCAATATTTAAGTAAATCATAGATTGATCAATTCATGTTATAAAAAATTATAAATATTTATTGAACACTGTACTTAAACTTTAACAAACACGTAACTTTTATCATTCATTTGTCAGCTGGCCATGCATACCATTAACATATCTCTAAGCTATTCACCTGGCCTGACAAACCTGTGGTATATATGTCCCCCGTTACTTTATGAGGTTAAAGACAATCTAAACACTAATTATGTCTTTTATATCACCCAATTATACTATGGAAGTACAGCACACTCCCTATTATCTGTGTGTGATATATGATTTGAAGCTTTCACGGCAACGTAACTCAATAAAATCTTCTCGGGCGATCAGTCACGTCAAATGGTCAAACAATAAAACCGACGTTTCAGGGACCGTCTCTGTCCCCATCATCAGGGTTCTGATGTGGCTGAGTTATGTAGTTGTCTCCATACATATACCAGCCCGGCCAGTGATCATGGCCGAACCCTAGCCAATCACAACTGGTGGGCGGAGTCAAAAGCACATGCTCTTTGGCCTTGCTCTCTATTGATCTTAAGCCCGTTCTGCCCCTGAAACGTCAGTTTTATTGTTTAACCATTTGACGCCACTGATCACCCGAGGAGATTTTATCTGTGTGCGGATTATCAATGCATGACTTCTGTTTTACATAAATGCAGACGTGTGTGAAGCAGGCATTTGACATCTTTACATATTTGTTTCGAGGGTGGAGTATAGTTTTGGAAGGGTGTACAGAAACTGTGGTTGAACAATGCCTTTCTCTTTTTCAGTGCTCAACCATTCAGTGATGTTTGAGGGGTTGAAAAGGTTTGTTCCAATGGACAAGGCAGTGGAGAGAGAGAGATGCTTCAGCTGCTTATTCTTTTTAAAAAATTAACATGCACATCAATTCCACTATATTGCACTGTGCGGCAATTTTGTGAAAATGATAGGTAACACTTGTGTATCCTAAGGAAGTTGGCTTAAAATTGTAAGAAAATTTTACTGACAATAAAATCAAAGCTCGAGTTAACTGAAAAATTTGAGAATCGAGAAACAGAATCAGCCAAAGATAATAGAGGTAGGGAACGAGTGACTGTGTCCATGAAATTACTATTTGGCTGAAGACAACAAAATAAGAGCATTATGGAAAGAAATTGTGGTGCTGGATGCTTGCTATATAAGGCATATCCTTTGTTCTGGTAACAAATATATTTTTATGTTACTGACTGTATAGACTATAAGAGGTCCCAGAACCTTTCGAGCAAAGAATACTTGACATAAACCATATAATTTGCCCTTTCTCCATCAGTTCTGTAATACACATTGATATTTAAAGGAATGGCAACTGAATGATGATTAACAAATAAAGTAATTGCCCTTGTTCTATAAATATTCTCCTTCTTGCATTCCTGACCCAGATTAAATTGCACTTTCAAGTAAACATTCGACTAGCTGGATAACTTACATTGCATCTCGTCATTTAGAAATGTACATCAGCTGAGGTGGTGGAAGACAATTGATTTTTATCTTATTGGCAATTTTATTTTAATCATTGGCACATTATGACTTTATGGCAGATTACTAAATTTTTGTTAATTCTGGACATCTTTGAAGAAGGTGCAGATGAATGAAAATATGTTTGCAGTTCATAATAGCTGCAACCATTTCTCATCTTCTTTTCACCCTAAATTTAAATTAATTTTTTAAATATTTCTACTGCTTCTCAGTTGGCCAAGAACATGCTGAGTATTATTTTACAGGTACTGTAATCTCTTATACGTATGTACACAATGAAGAAAATACATTCATACTTCCTTAATTGAGGACTATAGCTACAAGTAAGATAGCATCCCTCCATGGAGAATAGAAGGAGGGACAAACGTTTATGGCACACACTTTTTCATTTTAAAAAACTTTAACATTAACACCTCTTTCTTCGGTGTGTTTTAAATAAAGACAATGTAAAAGTTTCACAATGGATGGACGTACATATTTACAAATGAATAACGCTGTAAAAACCCTTCTTTTCATAACATCAGTTCTTCATATTGGTTTCTAAACTGAGCCATTCCTATGAGTCATTTGCATTCTCCAAATTGTTATGTAATGTGATATTGGAGGTATAAGGGTCTTAAATTCTTAATCAGAGAGAGAGACAAAGGGAAGAAAAGTTTGAATATTTAAATATTTTTAAAAGGATTCAAACATTTAAAAGGGATATAAACACTCCATCTTGGTGAACAATTAAGGGATGGAGGACTTGTTTTTCAGTAACTACATATGAGTTATATATAATAAAGTGGGATGTCTACTGAATCTAGGATCTCAAAAAGTTTCTTGAAACACTACTACATTGTGAAGAATACAGGAACTCCACTAAACAGTTTTTCACTTTTTCTGTCACGGGTCAGGGAAGCCATTAAACCAGTGTGTATAAGAGACACAAATTTTGATACTACTGCTGTAAGTGAAGTGAGAAGATACTGTTTATCATTTTAATATAGAGCCTTTCAATTTATTTTTTCTGCTGAAGCATGTGTTATCTCTACTGCAATATCAGAGGAGCTACAACACATTTTATTTTTTAACATTGTACACAAAAACTTTTATAACAGCAACTTCTTTGAATAATGTTAACATATTGATGAAATATGAAGGTTTCTGATGACAGTGCATTATCTGTAGATTGTAATTTAAATTACAATCTTAAAAATTGCATAATTAATAATAAAAACCAATTTCCTGACCCGAGCACATGGCAAGATTACACACCATTAAGCGAATTTTAAAAAGGAGATGAAAAGTCACTACTTTACATTGGTATTAAAATGAGTAAAGGGAGAGAGAAAAATATGATAATATATTTTTAAGAGGAAGCAACAATGAACAAAGCCTGAGAAACAGGAGGCTTTCTGTTTACACCTTTGTACTAAAAGGGTAAAAAAAAGTATGAACCCAAATATTAAAGCACATTCTAAATTGTGCAAAAAGTATTGTAAAACATATTAGGACAAGATGTAACTTAGAAATTTATCTTAATACTGAACATGCCCTACATAACTTTTGGAACTTTTCATTTTGACCTTTTAACATAAGTCAAGAAATGAAAATGTTTTATTATAATGGTAACTCAATTTGTGGCCTTATGTTGGAATTACACAACAGTATACTACAAAGTCTTTACCTAAATGCTTTGCAATTTATTACGCAAGTATGCCAGTTTCAAGTGACAATAACTTATCTGATACTGGCTACTGATTTCATGCATCTTTTTAGATGAAATATAATGTTTAAAATGTTCTGTTGAAAATTTATGGCCAGCTGTATGCTCCATACACCATTAAGTAAAGAATAAATTTATCCTGCATGTCAGATGTAAACATCAAACAATAAATGTTACATTTTTAATGGCTAATTACAGAGGCTTTCTATTTCTCAGGTGTGTTCATAGGGGATAATGTTCATGTAAAGGGGGTTTGATGGAGGGGTGGAAGCTGCTGACTCTTAGGTTAGTTAGCTACTCTCTTATTATGATCCATTCACCCTCTTTAACATAGAACCCCTGATGAGATGAGATTACTATTCAATCTACACACAACGACGGGTAGGCAGATTGGTTCCATAGTTTTATTCCAGACTGTAAGGTTGGTAGTAAAATCCTCTTCCTCAGTACTGCCAGTCCCTCTTCGTATTCTTATGCAGCTTGAATTTTATATTCATACTTAACCCATGCTTTACCAGAGCATTTGGTTCAATTTCCGCTCACAAACACTGAAACATAGATGGGTTCTCATCTTAGAGAAGACAGTCATATTAATAATGCCTCAGACCAAAATGGAGGCCTCATCTCAATATAACGCGAACTTTGTAACAAAATGACACAATCGTTTTGCCGAGATCACAGATTGAAACATGAAACATGAGTACCTTCAAGAAGCACAGATAATAAATATTAAAATTAAGGCTGGGATTATCATTCACAAAGGAACACATTTGATCCCTGGCTTCAGTAACATTCACACTTAATTAATCCTAAGTCGTCATTAATAGTGTTTTAATTACTTTTATAGTGGCTCTAGGTATCAAGCTGACAACCATTTCAAATTACTGCTTTCTGCATCTACACATGAAATTCTTTCAAATTAACTGGTCATTAAAACTGAGTATAGATATGGACAGGATTAATAGATTCAAACTGTCAGTATCAAAGGAATTACCACCATTTACCCATTTATCAAAGATTGATTGCCGTGCTCGTAAGAGCCGACTATGGGTCCCTGTGCTGATTCTAACTAAAACTATAAGACAATTTAAATCTCATGAATTCAATGCATCACAGAAAATTATAACGTCCCTTTTATTAGTTGGTAAAAGCATATCTAATTCTGAGTGGGTGATTTTTCCCTTCCAAATTTACAACCACAAGGCTTCTGGAGGACAGCTAGCCTGCCTACAGTGGACGGACACCATCTTCTTTGTAGTAGGAAGTGTAGAATCTGCATTGTTTTATCCACCTATTTACATTGCTTAGGCTCAGGGTAACGTATCTTATTTCCAATCGCAAGAAAGAAGACGCAGATCCACTTACCAGGCGAGGAGAGGACGTGCTCCTCAGGTGAAAGTGTCTGTGAGGCAAAGCTATTCTCTGTATGGCTTGCAGTATGAATAGCGGTGGTTCATGTGTTGGCTGTAGGACCCAGAGTGTGAGAAGCGCTTAAGACACTTGGAACACTGGAAGGGCTTCTCCCCACTGTGCAGACGCTTATGTTCAGTCAGGTGGTGCTTGTGTTTGAATGCCTTGGTGCACACATCACACTTATGTGGTCGCTGGCCTGTTGCGTAACAGAAACATTCTGTTCATCAATGACCAATAAATTAGTTTCCAGTGATTCATATGACAGAAGTTTCTTAAACATTTTAGTCATAATATTAAATTCTTTGCAGAGCGCTAATGCCTTAATGCATTCTCACCATCTTCCCCTTGAGGACAATGTTATGAAATTATGACTTACTTATGTGAGGTTACCAAATTACCTGCTTAAAATGACTTAAATCTGGCTGAAAATAGATTAAATAATTGTGATGGTAAATACTGTCAGTGAAAATGTATAATTGCTAACGAAGGACGCTCTGTTTACGAGCCACGTGATTTTGAAACAAACATAGCTTATGATTAGCAATACTAATATCAAGCTTGTGATTGAGTAAATGGAAATAATACTAAAATATTTCCTGCATATTTATGTGCACTTCAGTCTTTTTGAATCAGATATGTGGATAAGTTCAGAAGATGTTTCTTCTTCTGAAATGCTGCTTTGCTAAAAATGTATCTGGAAGATAAAGATAGTGGTGGCCACTGAAGTACTATTCTGTTAGTCCATGCCCTTTTGTTACACCTTGTTACTACTCTTGCAGAACTTGAACTAACTAAATAACTGCATAATACTTCTTGAGAAGTTAATAATCACTCAGCTATACAAGTAGTTCTCCACACTTTACTAATATGAAACTCAAAGGTATATTACTATGAAGATGGCTTTCTTCTGGGATATTTCAGCTTGTAGCTGGGTAGATATTAACATTTCAGAAGAGCTTACTGCCTCCATCCTCCTCTGAAAGACCAGTTAATATCTACCAGACTACACAGTACAGAATACAGCCATTTATATACATGTCTCTGCGAGAATCTGACATTTCAGTTTCATTATATTCTTCACAAGAGCATGGCACTGGATCCATTAGGCGCCAGATGAATCCAATCCACATCCTCACACCATTAATCTAAACATACATCTTAATAATAGCCCTCCATGTCTCTTCCACTGAGGTTTACTGACCAACATTTTTTATGCATTTCAAATTGTTCACACATTTTATACATGCCCTGTCCACCTCAGTCTCCTGTATTTTATCACCATAATAACATTGGTGAATGAGCCGGGATAGCTCAGTCAGTATAGTGACTAGCTACGGGCTGGACGGCCGGGGTTCGATCCCCGACAGGGGTGGAGGATTCCCTCTGTCCCTGTCGGGGAACGAACTTCAGTCATTTAATCCATATTCAGTCACTATACTGACTGAGGTACCCCAGCTGCAAGTATGCATGTTTATTATGAATTCTAATCATGAATGTAGACAAAAATGCACGGGAGAACACTGATATACTGTGTCGAGTGCAGCAGAGGATTTAACAGTATCCTCAGCGTTAAGGACCAGAAGTTTATCATTGATAACCTCCTTTCAATAGATTACAAAGACGCCGCTTACCAGAATGTTCATACTTGTGCCGAGCAAGAGAGCTCTGTTTGGAAAAGGCCTTGTCACACTGGTCACAGATAAACTGTCCCTCCACTTCACCATCTAATCCTGTGACTCCACCACCTTGCACGAGGCCTTTGCTAAGTGCTGGAGAGAGTTTGTGTCTCTTGGTGGGTGATGAGCCATCCTCATCCATGATCATAAGGGCATGATCTATTTCCTGGTTTCCACCTCCACCACAACCAGAGTCATCTGCCTCATCTGTTGTGTCACCCCCATCCAAATAACCCTGGTGGAACCAACATAAAACCATACAGTGGCTATATAAAAGTTGCTACACTTTTTATAACATCCCATCAGTTACAAACTGCTCATCTGTGGGTTATACTTGTTAATTTCAATGACAAGTGTTTTACATCATAAATGCAGTTCAATTTAAATTATTTTAAGCCTCTGTATATACACCAGTTGGATTTAACTGTCAGACTGGTGTGTGCTGGAGCCATTATTCTAAATGAGATTAAATGATAGAAATCCTGGAACAGGCAAGTTGACTAATGGAGCTGTAATCAAAGTTTGTCTGTGTAGCAATTCAACAGTGTATAGGCATACCTCGAAGATTATGCGGGTTCGGTTCTAGACCACTGCAATAAAGCGAGTCACACAATTTTTTTGGTTTCCTAGTGCATATAAAAGTTATGTTCACGCTATACTGTAGTCTATTAAGTGTGCAATAGCATTATGTCTAAAAAAAACATTGCGAGAATTACCAAAATGTGACACATGCTGTTGGAAAAATGGCGCCGATAGACTTGCTCGACGCAGGGTTGCCACAAACCTTCAATTTGAAAAAAAAATGCAATATCTGTGAAGCGCAATAAAACGAGGTATACCTGTACTTGCAACAAAACAAGGAAGTAATCATATAAATGGCTTGTGAAATGATTAACTACATCTGTAGGGAACATTAATCAACAGATGTGCCTCAAAATCATGACATAATTTAGTGTAAGCCTCCAGTGTCAAACTGTGCCAAATCTACACAGATTAAGTTTTTCACATGAACACTGCAAGAAAATTGAACTATTAATACCCATTCTTTAAACGAAGGAAACAGATACAGTAAGAAGTACTTATGTTCACCTGTTTCCAGGAGCGCTTGTCGGAGCTGGGACTGGAACTGCAAGCTCGACCATTCTCCAGGTGATGTTGATGACTGAATATGGGTAGTGGAGAGCGTGATGATACATGTAGATCAGCCCCATACATAAGCCGTTCCATGGGAACTATTCCCACAGTGCTGCCATTGATTCCATTTGTGAGACTGGCTACCATGCGATGTGATGCTGTTACGGGCGGCTGTGCCAGGATGCGTGCTAACCTACTGCCATTTGGAATTCCATTACTGAGCCCTTCAATATGCTGTTGCAAATTTATTGAAGACATTGGAGATGGTGTCCGACGGAAATCTGCTACAGATGACGATGAACACGAGGAATGTGGATAGTGGGGCTGCTGGAATGGAGGGAGTTGTCTAAAAGGTGCTGTTAACAGGGCATTACTATTTGGGGTTGGACTACGTGAAGAGGATTTGCGACTAAGATTCATGGCACAACCGACATCCTCGCCAGAATCAGAATGAGCTGTTGCTGACGTTGGCCTAAGTGGTGAACTGGATGGAGTTGAAGCTAAAGAATGTTGGTTCTTCTTAGTAGAGAGGTCCAGCGGTTGTTCTGCACCAGAGGAAGGACATAGAGGAGGTGATGCGGTAGAGTAATGGCCCACATTCATAGTTTGAAGGTGTGACGGTTGTGATGAAGGCACGAGAGATGCTGGAGGAAAACCCGGAACTGTTGCCAGAGGAACATATGGGATATGAACTAACCGCCCTTCACGACGGTCCCTAGCACGGGTATTTTGGAACCAGACCTGTACAACACGGACTGGAAACCCAATTTTGTCTGCTATTCGTGACAATTCATCTTTCTTCGGTCTTGGATTAAGGGAATAGTGGCCTTTGAGGACTGCAAGTTGCTCATCAGCTATCAGGGACCTCACACGTACTTTGCGTCCATCTTCTGAAACCTGGTCTGTTGTTGTAATGGATTCAGCTTCATACTCATCTTCTTCTGTTACTGGCTCCTTACCAGAAGCTCGTCCATCACCATCATCGCCATCCTCACTTCCACTGCAACCACCATTAAGCGACATCTCTTCTGTCTTCACTGTAACAGCATCCTCCAACTTTGCAGCAAGTCCTTCACTTCTGCGATCCCCTGGACGGCATTCGCAAAGGTAACGTTCGTGTTGATGGAGGTCGATGGGACTGGGGAATTTCTTCTGACAGTGTCTGCATGATGAAAACTCTGATGAAGAAAATTCGCTACTTTTTTTTTGGAACTCTGTTACATTGTTTTCAGTACCATTTGCATGTGGAGATGATACACTGGCAATGCTTGGACAACTGCTGCCTGAAGATGCCGAAGAAGTCAACTTCTGCATGTTGGCTTCCAGAAACTGTTTAGTTACTGTAGCATTTACAGTCTCCAGAATCCTCTTCACTGCCTCAAGGTCACCACTATTACTCCCAGCACCTGGTGAATTTCTACTCCCACTTCTGGCAATAGGGGATTCTCTTTCATCTACTTCATCATGCCTACCTTCTTCTCCCTCAGGAGTGGACATATGCATGTCACATTCATCTTGCCTCTCCTCCTTCACTTCCCTTGCTTCTTCTGCATCTTTGATACCTGTGAAACAACAGTCAATATTTACAATCAACACTCCACTTACCTCCCAGAGTGATGCGGCAAATTACAAAAATATGAGTGAAGTATTTATTTCAACATATCTTCAGTATTCCTTCTGGCTTAAATTCATATGATGCATTACAATGTTATGACCATATGACTGGAACTTCATGATTCCTTGGTAACAATAGCCTTTAGCTGGCCAATAATTACAAAAAAAAAAAATAATATAAAAGCTGGAAAGCAAAGCAGAATATTGCATAGAACAGTAAACAAAGTTACAGTGTCATAATTGGTAGACTAACTAAAGGGCTATTTTAGCATTATTATGTCCAACTGAAACATTTTAACAGGAAGGTCAAAACCTTTCATTAAATTCCACCACATCAAATGAAGCGGTTATTGTCCGCAGATGACGAGAAAACCCTGCTGAGGGAAGTCGTTTCTGGTGCAGTGCAGGAGGAGTGTTAGTTATCAGCTGGACTAGAGGGCCTCTATTGGTGGGAAGTATGATACGTCATAGTTTTACGCTACTACACAGACTGAAAACATCAAGCAGTTACGAGTAGCGTGTAGTGAGTGCACCTCTAATGTGTTCTGCGGGTGTTGCGATAATATTCTAGATTAAATCACTGTGCCACTGTGAGGTAATCTTAAAGCTGTACCCATTAGAACACATGAAAGCCTGTCGTCTGTTGTTCGTTCAGTGGTTGTGGAACGAATGCTTTTAGGATCGGTCATCACTCACCGCAAAATCTTGCGCATGCGTGTATATCGAATTCCTAGCAGGGACTTTCTCCTGGTCTGTGGACTGTACCTGACAAGAGTGAAATGTATCGAGATTGTTTCCATTATGTGTGAAGTTAACTGCATTTATGATATAAAATTGTTCTAACTGAAATTAATCTGTACAACACAAAGATGAACACTAAGATATATTTTTTCTGCAAGCATCAAAAGGAATTTTCATAAATTTTTTTCAGGAAACAAATTCAGTATATTGTCATAATAGGGCCTTTTATAGAAGCCCTTAGCTAACAACATGATCCAAACAAATGCTACTAATTTATCAGTTCCTCAGAGCTGAGTTTGAAACCTGCTCTCTCCATAGTGGAGATATAGTGTGTTCCAAGAAAATGTAAACACAGCAGCAGCGTTGGTGGCTGCCTGACAGTCAGTGTTTCTCCTCTCAGCTGTGCCATGAAGCTAACATTTGATTATTTTGAACACCTACATCACATTTACTAATTCACAAAGTACCAATGCTGACATACGTAATGGTTTAGTTTCTTAACATGTCTTTACTTCAATCACTGAATGTGTGTATACATCTTTTTGGGGCATTCTGTATATCCTGTAGTTCCAACAGCACATGATGTTCACATGAAGTAGTCCATTGACAATGAGGACCTTCTTGTAAGTCATATCCAGTATGATAAATATTCTCTTAGTTTAAACTGGGCTATAATAAGTTCTGCTGTTTCCACTGTGAATGGGACACCTGAGTACAGGGAAGTATTTTTCAAAGAAACATAGGTCGCTTCACCAAGCACTGGTTACAAGGCAAAAGCGCCAGCAGCTAATTGAAAGCAGCAACCACATATTTCCTAGGAAACCTCACGGCAGAAAATTCCATGTCACTTGTTGAAGCACATTTAAATGCTTACAATTCCATGGGATACAAAATGTCCTTATGATTTATTTTCAGCACTCATTAAAACATTTTTCCCCTCATAGGCTTGGGCACTGTTTGTGATGAGAATTAGGAACACTTTCATCAAGAAATATTCGTGGAGAAGTGACGCCAGGTAAATGTAGCCCCATCATGTTGGCTCACATGCGCTGGGCATTGCTAAGGATACCCCAGGGGTGGGGTGAAATACAAGAGTAAATTGTTAATAGCTACATTTTAAGTCAGTTCTATGTGCAATTTTCACTTTGATATTATTAACTGAACTTCTGTTTTCAAGTTTAACAATGTTTGTACATTTTCTGGTACCCTTTACAGGTCCCCAACTTTTTAGTTGGCTTGATCTATGGGCATTCGGTAGGACTCCTTGGATGAGGGACCGGCCCATCGCAAGGCCTCTACCTATTTACAGGACAACACAACACATAAAAACATCCATGGCATGAGTGGGATTTGAACCCAAGGTCCCTGCAACCAAGCGGCACAAGACCCACGCCTCAGACCGCGCAGCCACTGCGGACTCCTATTAACTGAACATCTGAGTTTTATTTTTGATTCACTCAAATTGGCAAAGACAAATTTTGAGGTCATTTTCAAATCAACATCCACATACTTTTGCATAAGTGCCAAGTTATTTTTGTCATCCAGTGTAAATAGTCCAGATTAGGAAGTTTGTGCAAACTCATTTATGAAACAAATTTGTAATACATCACAGTCTGCTATACCATGTGATGGTGTTTAGTTACATTACAGTATATCAACGAGGGCGCAACATTTCACATTCAAAAATATAACAAAGTCAAACTCTTCTATAACACTCATTTTGGCTGGCATGAGTACAATCTGAAAACTTTCATGAGATTTTTAAGTAAATGACAACTCCATTTTTTAACTGGCCAAATGATACTATTCATCCCGCGCCATGGCCGCGCAGTCTGAGGCATCATGCTTTGGACCGGCGATACGGAATGCGCGCTGGTTCGAGTCTCAGGGGAGAAGAAATTTTCTCATGAGCTTTCGACCAGTGTACGGGACGGATGCCAACCCAGCATCGTGAGGAAATTGGAGAGCTACGATATGTAGCGTAATCTGGCCAGGAAAACTAGCAATGGCTGAGGGTTCGTCGTGCTGACCACACGTCACCCTATATCTGGTTGGATGATCGTTCACCTCTGCTTAGGCATGTGAACGTGAGGCCAGCAGTCAAGCTAGTCGGCTTTGGCTCTCTGGAGCTGTTATGCCACGGAAATGATACTAATCACTACTGGCCAAACTGTGTCAGTATTCTCCAGAAAATTTTCGTTTTGGCAAATGAAATAACTGATAACCCCTGAATTACATTAATTTCTTACCTCCATCATATTTTGTTTCCTGGTTTTGGGTATCACCATCTGTTTCATTCTCCTTTTCCTCTTCAACCTCCCCTTCCATTTTCTTGCCATCCTCAAGAATAGACATCCTTGGTTGATGAGGTGGTGAAGATGCTGTAAGGTGCTCCAAAAGATGACTAAAGGATGCAGGAAGTTTATATGGATTAATCCCTGAGTTGGGGTGTGGATTTAGGTGCATTGTAGGAGCTACTGCCATATAGAAATGATGTAGGCTGGGAGCTGCAGTGTGAGGATGTGATGACGCTGCAGGGAATCTGCCAGGAATCCGTGGACTGACTGCAGACAGGAAGGAATCGCCATATTTTGGAAGCATATGTGGGAAGGTGGTGTTGTTCATATTGGAATTTGCTGTAGTATTGGATGTATTACTATTTAAAGGGCTGTTATTTGCTAGGGATCGTTTGGATGCAGGTCCTGCACTTCTGTGATGAGGTGCACATTTATCTAGGAGGGAATTGGGCCCACCACGACCTCCACGGCCCACTTTGAGGTTCATGATGAGGCACTTCTTGGAGGTCATGTGACTTGAGTACGATCCAGAGTGTGAGAATCGTTTACCACAGTTGGCACATTCGAAAGGTTTCTCTCCGCTGTGAATCCGGATATGCTCCTGTGAGGAGTGAAAAAAACTGTGAGAGTGTGTCGCCCAAACAGGTAATAGTGTGATACCATGCAAAGTGCAGATTAAGGGCAAAAAAATGTCTATATTGGTCAGTGTTTCATGTGGATAAGGTCTTGATCAATCAGAACAGTGCTAATGTTCCTATCTTCTAACAAGAAAGCAAATGACAGAAAGTGAGTAAATTAAAAATTGTTTATTGGGCAGTATCACTATTCTGGTAATGTTTTTAACTGAACAGAAAATTAACAAATTGGAAAACTTAAATCTGTCCTGCAGTAACAAATTGTGAAATTATACCAGAAAGACACCTCCAAATGCAATCAATTCACTCTGTCAGCCAGAATTAAATGTTTCTTACAGACTCTATAAATTCTAAACAAAACTGACAATAACTTTCAGAAATAGCGAGTTTTAGCACATAATTTTATACTGCTTCTGATCATACGTGTAATCCAAAAAATAAAAGTGCTCAAGTGGTATGCCATGCAGTTTCTGGTTGAAAGACATGGGCACGATCCCAATACAATGTAATTCTCAACTTGATGGCAGCTTTATTTTTAAAAAATAAACAATTCAAGATACACACAACTTTACATATACTAGTGCTTCTGCCTCAAATATACATACGGCTTTTCTCGATGAGAAATAGGTTCAATTATGGAGGATGCGCATTCTGTTGCTGTAAGCAGTTCTGGAGTGATAAATGATCCACATTATGAAATGGAATTCAAATGACTGAATTATTAAAATAGTTATCAATATGATGTTCGTAACTCACAGACTTCTATCATATTTACTAAAACACCTTCTTGTTTGTGGCAAGAGGTATATATGTGTAACACGAGTTTCAATTTTGAGTGGCTGACAGAAAATATATATTCAGAGTCACAAGAGTCTTTCAAGTGCAACACTCAGCGCGGAAAGACTTACCATCATAGCCGCAACATCCTTCAAAACTGAAGCGATGTTTTAGCAAAGATCTTCTGGCAGTAATTTAAATGTTACAATTACTAACAGCAGCATTCAAGCAACATAATAATATTTTCATGCACTCACATGGACAAATGCCCCCATGTCTCGGCATGCGGCCTCGCGACGAGAGATATCCAGCTGTGCACAGTTGGCAAAACTTGTACATAAAATCTCCCATGAGCAAAGTGAATATATGTAGACAGGCAGGCACATAACAAAACTTGCTGAATAACACAACAAACAAAAGCATGCGATAGCAGTAGCATGAAAGAAACAAATTCAAAGCATCAAACATTCATTAACAATACAGTAATGGTGACATACTCATACACTGCCAAGCACATTATAGCACAGAGCACTCAACAATATTTTGTAATATTTGACAAGCAGGGTTTCAAAAAACTCAAAACATAATATTCATCGCCCTGATGACGGAAGCAGTATGACCTCTGAAACGTTGGTTAACATCGACCAGACTACAGAGCGCAACAACCCAGATGACAGAAATCTTAATAATTAGTTAATTACTGAGTACGTTGGCGCATAAGTAACACATCTGACTCACATTAGGGAGATTCCCAGATCGAAACATAGGGAATCCTGACAAAGAATGAACATTCCTGGTGCCTGTAGCAGACATATTCCAAGATAACATCTTAGAATACGTCATAATGCTTTCTTGTATCATCTTTCATAGTTCTTAATTATGATCTGATGCTACATAACCTCAAAAGTTGAGCTAGAATGGTGAAATATCAGAAAATAAGATACGTCCCCAAGCACAGAAACATATCTACTTCACTGATATGGTCCAAGGAAAGTAGTTTAAGATGTTAGTGTAGACATCCCATTGTAATTGATTCATAAATTATTTATTTCATATTTTAATCCCTCAATCTCCTTTTTCCTTTCTTCTTCTTCTTGCAGCGTGGGTCTTAGCGTGTTCGACGAGTTTTTTTTTCCATTCTATCCTATCATTCACAGTTCTTCTCCATCCCCTCACTCCCATCGTCCTCACATCCTCCTCCATGTCATCTATCCATTGTTTCCGTGGTCTCCATTCCATTTTTCCTTTCATTCATACCTTTTCTACTCTCATCTTCTTCATTATTTTTCTGTCCTATCATCATTCCTCTCCCACTTTCTTAATTTCCTCTCTCTTTTTTGTATATTTATCTCCCTTCTCTCATACCATCCACAACCTTTCTATAAGTTTTAAATTATTTTCGTTTTAATACAAACATAACCTTAATTAAACCTTCTAATTTACAAATGTAAATATTAAAATATATGACATAGTAAATGTAAATGTATTATTGTATGGGTGTGAAACCTGGTCTCTCACATTTAGCGAAGACTACAGATTGTAGGTGTTTCAGAAGAATATTTATAACTAAGTGAAAGGAGGCTGGAGAAAACTGCATAATGAGGAGTTTTATAGTTTGTATTCTTTAGGGATGAAGTGGGCAGGGCAGATATCACACATGGGGAAGACAATAAATGCATACAAAATTTTGCAAACTATTAGCTTCTTAAGAAGGACTCTGCTTCATGGTATTAGTTAGCCCAGTAATTGTACAACATGAAATTAAGCCGATACACAGAAAAATAAAAATGAATTATTTTTTTATATATTCTGCAAACAACTACAAACAATAAATATATTAAATATAAACAATATGTTCACAGTAAAAGGTACCATAAATTAATGGTGCTTTAACACAATTACTTTCCCCTTTATTTATAACATATAAGGTCACTGCTGTTTTACATGCACAATCATATTTCTCAAGATGCAAATAATAAATACTACATTTCAGATTCCTGGGAAGAAAATGTATGGCCAAGTCTTCCAAGCGAGTTTTTCCTAGGCACTTAGTTATGGAACAACGTTGAAAAAAAAATTTGTTAGCCATTCAGAAAATATTAAAATAATTTAATATATTTCCGCATATTATTTCTAAGAACAAACATTAACAAAAAAAATATGTCCACAGCATAAGGCACCAACAATTAGGACTGCTTTTAATACATTAATATTTCCCTTAGTTTTTGTACCTAGAGCAGTTCTGCATGCGTGACCATATTTTTCAAAATGCAAACACAAAATATTACATTTTGGGATCCTGGGAATACAATACACAATAAAATATACAACGAAAGGTCAGATAAACAACACGAAAAATTCAGTCCCGATGATTTAAAATCAACAGAGAATGACCCTAAATTAATATTGCAATTAACCAAAAACCATTACCACCGTGCTACTGGCTGCAATATGACTTAGAAAAAATCCAGCAGTCTTTAATTAATTATTTGTACCTGTGAAGGCTTCATTGACACTTGTTCTGCGTCTTACATGATATTGACTGTTACGCTGTAGAAAATTATACGAGTTCCATTGAAGCTTACATTAACAGGCGAAGAGTTTTTTTTACAATAGCTATATTTTGCAGCATCTGCGGTGGAAATGCACAAGTACGCCAAAATTATAGAAAAGAAATTACCACCAGTAGAACAGGTTTAAAATTGTAGTGTCATGTGTCATCATTTTCTGACCTTTCCTTGTCGCAGTTAATGCACTTTGGGAAAGCGGGCATTGTTTCAAAACAGCGGTGGTTCTACATCATTTTGAAAGAGGCTGAGGTGAATTTATACAAACAGATCTACCTGCAGTTCTTCAGCGCGCAAGTCGAAATTTTTGGTTAGAATCCCATTCGTCGTGTATAAAATATTACAATATGAGTCAGAAGCTAAGAATGTTCGCGTGATAATCGCGAGTTCATAGAACAGCCCGTAATCTTCGCTGTATTTAATTTCTTAATTTAAACATAAAAATGTACAATTACATTTCATATTTCTGTGTACCACCTGAGAGACTACGCCTAACGGGTTGGGCATGCATCTGTCGAGTGATGTAGAACCAGCTGTCGAATGAGAATAATAGCAAAATGATCATTCCCTCTGCAACTACAATATTAACCTAAAAATTGCTTCTGTGCCTAAGCACCGTGCTGTGAAATCTACAGGGAAGTGGAGGGAAAGCTCCCATGCATTCTAGATAAAGTGAGTTTCGCATTCTTTTCAAGGGAAGACGGCCCTTAGGAGGGTCGCAGAGCCAATTAGGTTGTGGCCACAGATGGGAATCGAACCCCAGTCCAGCCCATAACCAGCAACTGGCTCTCGCGTTATTAAGATAAATTTAAATCGGTTTTGACATTTGAGGATTCCCAATGTCACTTCCTCACTGTAAGACAGATGTAACTACAGCCCACTGAACAAACACTGGTAGACCTACTTTGAGGTGGTGCTTGAATTTGAAAGCTTTCTCACACTCCGGACACTTGAACTTGCGTAGTACTGCACTCTCGTCGTGGCTTATCATGTGGCGCTGCAGGCGGTACACATTCGCAAATGTCTTGTTGCATACTTTGCAGGACTGTTGGTAAGAACAAACACATAAATGACACACGTTACAGCGCCAATGGCAAAAACTAACACACACATATATACAGGATGAGTCAGAAGTATATTTACGAACTTCGTGTGCGTGTTACAGGATAAAAAAATATTCTATTTTTGGCTATTATATATATATATATATATATATATATATATAAAATGGGCACACTTTGCAGGGCTCTTGGTAAAAATACACTTTAAAGGTTAGGTGCATGAGGTACACATGAACTTTGCAGGATTGCTGGTGTTGCAAATGCACATAAACCTGTGCTGGTTCAATCACCCTGATCATCTTGTCGATCTATGTGTGTGTGTGTGTGTGGGGGGGGGATTAGACGTTTTCATAGGTACTGTCAGAAAAATGCTGTATATGGCACATTACTGAAGATAAGACAAATCTCACATGCCAAATGCAAGAAACTAAATAAACTGTACGTCTTGAGAACTGAAACAAGTGAAAGCTAGAACTGGCCTTGAAGGACCACATGGAAAGAAACTCGATCGAAAGTTTTTAGGAACTAATTAAACAAATTTTATAACATTTATCAAGTCTAGAAAAAACATAGCAAGCCACAGAGTAACTGGCCAGGGAGATTCTTAATCACAAACCAATAATGCAAATAATATTTGAATATTTTAAACAAACCTTTGGAGTTCATCTTTTCAGCTATCATCGCTGACGCTACATGAAGCCCACACTAATATTTCATCATAAATATTCTTGTGTTCATGTCTAATGCAGGGCAGTAAGCAGTGGATGGCTCTCGTTCGATGGGCACGAATTTTGAACAAGCCTTCTCAAAGGAAATGACAACTGGTGTTGCTGGCACTCAAACATCAAAAGTGTGTTTTCTGAGTTCTCTAATTTTTACTGATACAACAATACTTGGATTAACACATTACACGAACACTTTCAAACTATCGTCGCACAACACATAAGAAAGATCGGTTATGAACTTGTCTGTAACCTGACGACATTTAGCCATCAACCACAAAACCGCGTTTAATTAA
>NW_019060803.1:180566-192116 GCF_000696155.1 Zootermopsis nevadensis | reverse complement strand
CACGGTTCAGATACTTTTGGCAATCTTATGGACATTCATAATGTGTTTAAGTTATTAAAACCTTTGCACACAATCTCGACTGTTGAGAAACGTTTCGAGGACTGGACCTGTCTTCTTCTTCAGGTGTGAAGTCTCTTAAAATGAGCTAATACCGTGTCCAGTGATTGTATAGACGAAAGTCAGAACCCTTCAGAATCGATTTGCATACAATATTTAACATGAAACTAAAACACGTTTACAACCCATGTACTCGTTAATGCAGACCTATGTTTCCTCCTTTTGATTCTGCCTTGTTTTGTTCTCACCTCGTAATTTTCAGATTCCTCGACGTCACATCCCTTACACAGAGCTCCAACATAATAAAAAATTTCCATTTCCTACGATATTTAACTTTTTATTACCTTACAATCTTTATATTGCCACTATGTTACTGTGTTAGTTTTACTAACTTCAAGTGCTCTTGACTGGTATTCTACGCGTCTCAAATACGCTATTATATTCTTTTTAATATTATCCTATTAGTTTCCATAATTGTTTGTATAAACATAGGGTCGTAAATTTATTTTACATTCAGATACTCAATTTTTGCATCGTAAATGTTCTGTTTAATTTGGTGTCCTTCATTTAAAATAAATTGTGTTCGACCGTAAAAATATAAATAATTTCGGTTTTAGTGCCTAGATTTCTAAGACAAAGGTGATGTGACGGATAAAATGTTATAAAATTTCAGTCGAGACTGTTACATAATTTAAATAACATACAAACAAATAAATTAATAATTATTCGGATGTGTCACACTCGGGCAAAAATGTACATACATAGTACGCTGCAAAGTGGCTTTTGGTAAGACCATACCCAGCCTAAGTTTATAGGGTTTTTAAATAACGTGGCACTGAAAATTTTAAAGTAATGTATGAACCTATAAATATTGTTGTTGTTATTACAAGGTCAGTCCTCAGTTACAATTGGTTCTGTTGTTAGTTGCCATGTGTAGGAGCACTGACATCTTCAACAAAGTTTGTGTTCCACTCCCTGACATTTGCCACTCTTAATGGCCAATTATTTAATATTTAACTTCTCTAGTGGCTAGCCTCTCTATGCCTGATGTTTCTAACTTTGACACTGCTCTCCGTTACTTTGTTTTTTCTCGTATCTTATGTCATCTCCTTTTCTTAGCCTCCTTCAGAGTGGATGTCTGTAATTGGTTTCTTGCTGATTTTAAGCACTTCAATTGAGTCATCACCGTCTAGAACAGGGGTGGCCAACCCAAATGATCTTTCGGGCCACTTTGGAAACGCATCATAACTCCGCGGGCCACATTTCTTTGCAGTCATACTGAAAATAAGAGAGATATTAAATATATCTATTTTTAATTGTTAAATTAAAAGTCATTTTTAATTTAATAGGAGTTATTACCTGGCTGTTGTTGTTTTAAATATGTTGTTGAAGTACAGGCATATTAAAATAATTATCCTGCAGTCACAGCACACAAAACGAAACCAAAAAGCAAATTTTCACTTGAAACTGAGAGTCTGCTCTGCTCTGCTATCAACAATCAACTGTGCGTATCTAGGTATGGTCACTGCGTCACTGAGGGCACTTAAGAGTGAAACATAGAACCTGTTATATTAGATGTTCCAAGATGCACGCGCATCATGAGTTCGCAGAATATAGTTTAATTATTCTGCGAACTCATAACTGTAAACTCATGAATAAAACAGGCAATATCTGTCATATATTCGCAAGAATATTATTTTAAAATCAAAGTTAATTTTTTCTCATAATTTCGACAGATAATTTTTGAATATATGGATGCACAAATAATGTATTTTTTTAATACATTGGTTTTCACTACTTTGGCCATTATAAAATAAATATATTTTGTAAAAGTGTGATGAATCTCGCGGGCCGGAAAAATGTTCAAGGCGGGCCACATGCGGCCCGCGGGTTGGCCACCCCTGGTCTAGAGCCACAGTATTAGATGTCTCCCAATATTTATCACGTACGACCATCACATTTTTGTATTCAAACTGCATAATTTATATAACCAAATGCCAGAGGATTGTGGAAAAGTCTAATAATTCGTTCTCCCGAACACAAAGTTCCCCGAAAAAGTGTGTATTAGTGTTGAAAAATTAACGAGACGTACTTCAAAAGCTGGCTACGTCCTGATTATTTTTATATCAGAATAATTGTTTATAAATTTAATATCGATTAATAAAAAATATATAACAACAATTACAAAATACATATTTTTGAATGGATCAAAGGCGTTTATTTACTTCTCATGGATTGTGAACTTACGTACCGATACAAATAAAATGTTAAAGTCACCCTTCCGATGAAAGGTATAGTGGAAGTTGTAACATATTCGCCCGATATGTGACGTACGGGCAGTTTAAAACCGCTAACTAATTCTGTGACAATCGAAAAAGACGAAGTTTCAGCCATATGACGTCTGTTAAGTAGCCAAACCCAGTCCAAAATCACATTCATCCTCTTCCACGCTGAGATTTCCATAAAAAAACAAACACAAACACAAGGTGTCCCAAAAAGACCTCTTGTGTCTTCACATAGATGAATACAACGCAGAGGATCTGTTGAGTACCCACCGTCACGATTGCCAGATTTAACGCGGTGTACAGAGCGCTTTCAGACCAAGGTTCCATGACCAGTAGGCTTAATTTATTTGCCGACATAGGACGCTCTCCTAACTGAGTTATGTATCACTTCAGTGGCAAAGCCCTAAGAGGTAAAAGATTACCTTACGTGGTCGCCTACGTCCGTCTTAGAAAACGAAATTGTCATAAGTAAAATTATAAAAAGGAAAACTCAGAGAAAAAGAAAACGAAGGGGGAGAAGGGTAAAGTTTATCCTCGTAACAGGTGTCGTCATAGCAACGTAGCGAGGAACCATCCCCTCCCCAAAAAAGACTATGACGACACAAACAGTGAAACAAAAAAAGTTAGCTTGTCTCTGTAGGAGGTGGCACATCTGTTTCCTTCCACATAAACAAGTCCCCGGCCTTTTCTCCTTAATACCAACTGCAACAGCGTGAAAACAGAAGGGCTTCGTTTTAACTTTGTTTTGTCTATTTTATTTAAATATTATTTAAGGGCATAGTCTAAGAGCAGGAGAGAGGTGTGTGACGAACAGGGGTAAAAGCCTTTCTCAAAAACATATACCTCGAAAATGGAGGACAGGCGTAGGGATATTTTGAGCGCGGACTCTGTGGCAAAGTACGACCGATCAAACTGGAAGTTGCAAGAAAAGGATTGGGTTTCGTTGCCGTAAGAAATAACCGTTGAAATGCAACGGGAAATAAAAAAAATAGATGCGGGATTTTCAAAAAAAAAATTCTCCTTTGCATGCTTTTAGACACCCCGTAACTAATTTTTAAAAAAATCAAAATATGTAATTTTCCCGGGGTTGTGTCTCCACGTGGATCACCTTTTGTTTTTACTGTCTTTAAAATTACACGTCATTTGAAAAAGTAAATTTAAAAAAAACAGAACAAAACATACGGATATTTGACTTATTATATACATTAAACTTTTAAGGAATTATAAATGGCTGAGATCATCCCCAATGTTAAAGTGTTAACGAAGTAAAATGGAGCCTTAAACTTTCTACCCCAGAGACCGATGTCTCGATGTCAGCTGGAATACAATCGCCCTGTAAACAAACATCAATGATTCACACAGTTGGCCCTTGTCAGGTTTGAGACACACACATTCTAGGGAAGACCGTGCCTAACGTAACACTTTGCTTCCTCTCTAAATTTTTTCGACGTCGTTAATTAATATTGTTACAATAAATTAACGAGTTCCTTATTTTCCATTACTGTATGCTTTACATTTTCATACTTTGCAAAAAGAGTAGTTCGCAGTTTATAAACATTAAATCAGCCATAAATATTACACACACAAAATTATTTTAATTTTTTTTTCATTGTACGTAAACTGGTCGTAACATTTAACAGAGTACAAACAAAACAAAACAAAGTGCAATAACAAATATCAGAATATCCCAAACATAACCTAACAATAGTCAGCTTCATTCCGAGCTCTATGTGGTCAACGTAATCCATCCTGAACTACACCGTAGCATCAGAAGTGTGGGAATAATGAACGAGGAAGGGGGTTCGTGAATATTTTCATGACTGCATAAGTTTTCACACGCCATCCCATGTGGTCTCTCACGCGGCAGCCTCGACATGCTTCTTGTTCACAGTCATCTGACGAAAGCAACTGGTACCAACCTTCATCTCAGCCTTCAAAATTCAGTGTGCGGTAAACTCCCATTTCAGTCCCCGAGAACACGGCTTCGTAAAGTCTCTCACAACACGGCTACTTTGGTTTTTATTCTGTTATAAATTTTAAATACTTCGCAAAAACAAACACATCAGTCGCACGTGTCTAATAATGAACGCCAAAGCGCCATATTGGTTTGTTCTCCAATCGATAACTTGCTATCGATTTGACGGCGATAATTATTGAATCATCTGAGATAGACTTTGAAACGAGAAAATAATATTTTCATACGAATCTCAGTTATAAACACGGCGATAGGAAGCAATAACACAATAAAGTCACGTTAAATAGAGGTTTATATCAAACAACAATGGTGTGAGTATCTTTTCTTTCTAAGTTCTTTTCGCCCATTTATGTTAGGTTAATGCAGAAAAACAGCAACAGATGTCAGCATGTTGAAACCGAAATACTTTACCACGCCACAGGGAAATTTTAAAAATTCTGGAACTACGAGGGGAAATTAAGACTACACAAATATACCACGACTAAGAAAATAATTAACGTACAAATTTTTACCAATTCTTTTACACGATTGTTAAACGCAGTCTGATGCCATTTCAGAATAACGTAAATACAAAGTCCACATAGCGAAATTTTTGGAGAATACAATGGGAGAGGCACTTAGCTAGGATGGAAACATGACGACAGATACATGCAATATTTGGTAAATTGTGGGAGAGGCACTTAGCTAGGATGGAAAAAAGACGACAGACACATGCAATATTTAGAAAATTCCCACTTTCAATACCGAGAAGTTTGTGACGATATGGCTCAGAATCATGTCTGATGTTGGTTCATGGCATAGACGTTGAAAGTTTGGAAGCTAATCAGTTAATTAGTTTGTTTCGTCATCTGACGTCAGCAATGCATTTCTCAACAATATTTTGCGAGTTTTAATGTTTCCTTCTTCCTTGGCTCCGCTGCAAAACGGGAGAATTTGCCATATTTTTTTTTCAAGGATTTCTGTCTATCAACTGTGTTTTTACTAACTCAACGACGTCGTCCTGAAATCTGAATTGAGTTCCGTTTATATGACAAATGTTTACCAACAATTTAATAACCTTTCTTCCGTAGCACATAATCCATTTTTACACCGTCACCTGACTACGCCAGTGTCTCACGGACATGCCAGCTACGGACACCACGAAATAAATACAGCAGCTATCTTAGTTTTATTAAGTTTATCTCATAAAGTGATGTTGGGATATGAAAACTGTCATTGTCATCAGCACTCCACAATACACACCTGTTCCTGAACCATTACACCCGCCAATAAACCAGCACCTACAACTCCTACGGAAGTGGTCTTAAAAAACTAATAACGTTAGAAATATAGGGAGCCCTGCAGTGTATATAAGATATAAGCTACTGAAAAGTGTTTAGCGTCACAAAAACAAGCAAGGTTCGTTGCTACGATACGTGGCGGCATCAGTTCCCACGGCAGAAGCCAGCAGCTGTTTAACTCATTACAAGCTACGTTCTTTCGGGTGTCGTCATCACAGTCAGCCACCTCCTTTCCCTGTACGTCTGTGATGTGCTTGTGTGACGACAGGTCAGGTCCATATGAACAGGATCCTTCTTCCATCCTTTTCTCGGACTGGGATCTGTTCATATACGTTCTTGGCAGATGATCCAGACGTGGTTTGCCATTGCCTTCTTCTGTGTGTGAATGGAGTAATTGTTGGGATGCCACGGAGGAAAACTCCGTGTTGCCTAGACCACGGCCTTGCCCAACACAAGTTATAAATTCGGGCACCGCCGGGAATCGAACCCGAGACCCCCCAGGATTACAAGGCCAGCGTTCTAACACAAAAATTCTAACACCGCCAATGCCAAAACCAGTCACCTGGATAATATTCTTAACCAGTTACATTCACCTTACATCCTCGTAACTTTTCTCCAAAATTTATCTTAATGTTATCCTTCTACCCCCAGTTCGGTCTTTCAACGACCGTTTTTACAACAGTTTTTCCCACCAAAATTCACCAACGCCACCCCTAAACTTTCAGGCGTTCAAATTTAGTGTTGTTTGTTACATTTATTAAATCATCGTTTTAAATTATATATTGCGGCTGTAACAATTTATTATGGAGTCCTTCAATATGCAATTTTCCGAGCTGTCATATCATTTCGCTACTATTAGATGATAAAAAAAACATTATTATTCTTCGCATTATTTCCTTAACATAAGACACGAATTTAAGTACGTAAAATTACAGTCCTTCGCCTGTACACCTGCCTATATCAGACACTATTCTGAACTCCATAGTGGCAGACATTTCCTCAATTTAGGCTGTTTTTTAAATTTTCTCGTGAAACCATTCCTGATTTGTTAGCGTTAACCCCAACTAATACGGAATTTCGTACATTTTCAAAAGAATTTATTAGCTACCTTCATATGATCGTTTTGTCATGTCTGGTGACAAGACATGAACATAACCTATTCTTAGTTACTTCCAGACTAACTTCTTTACCGGCAAGTAATAAAGCCTCTGTTATCCTTTGTGATATTTGTTTTCATCTAATAAATCAACATCAGCATAGACTAGAAGCTGATGTGATGTCTCTGTTTTGTCTTGTGCATTCGAAAGAAAGACACAAAACAATGGTCATAACGTATCTCCTTGTTCCAGACAATTCTGAACAGGAAATGAGCCAGATAAATATTTACCTGTACGGATTTTACTGTGTTCCATTTAAACACGTTTTAATTAGCCTAGCTACTGATGACGCACCACAAAGAATTCGCTTGGGAGTGGAGTGAGGTTAGAAACGGATATATGCGAAGTGCGCATGCTCTGTAAGTTCACCTCTTCCCCCACTCCTACTTCCTGGCAGACTTCTCGTTGCACGCGAACAATAGTTTCTTGTGGCGGCTGATGCAATGTGACATTATATTACCAATTCCCATTTTTTCTACAGAATCTGACGAATAAAGAATAGTTTATATGTTGCATATCGATTATATCGAAATGATTATTTTAATCAGCCTTCTTATAAATAGATATACAGTGACAGATTCATTTCACTGCTATGGAAATTTTTCATTATTTCCAACAATTAAAAGATGACTGTCTTCTGGAATTCAGCGTCGTATAGACAGGTAGAAGTTTCAGAGGTTCCTTCTGCCTACATTATCAGGGCGATGAAGGCAGAAAGAACCTCTGAAACGTCGATAAATTTCTACCAGACTACATGACGCTACTACCCAGAAGACAACCATCTTCGGACTCATCGTCGTGAGGACCTCAAATGCTACAACCTAATTACAGTTAAGGAATTCAGATTAAAAACGTTATAAGTGACAGATGGCTACATAATTTTAAAAAAATATGGAATTAAAGTATTCAGGGAACATAATTTCAGAATTTAAAGATGTTAATTAATTAATAGAGTGAAAATAAATGATAATAAATGTAAACCCTAAGTGAATTTAGAATAAATAACTATATAAAAGTATGCGAATCTCAGATATTGATACGTGGGTTTTGAATAAGAGATACAAAACGTTTAGAAGAAATTTGAAGACCACTAATTTACATTTGGTAATAAATACTAACTGCACTACGGTTATTAAAATATTATATCATCCACAAATATATAGAAATAATAAACGAGAACAGACATTTGAGATAAATAGTAAATTAATACTATTAATATGCCCTGCAGTAATCAAATTTGATAAATATCATTCCAGATACAGTCTTTCGTTACTATAAAATACTTAGGATGGAATTATTTACACAGAAAATTTATATTAATTACAGAGTTCTTAAGAAGAAGGAAAGACAAATTCTTGGATGTGATAAATCCAAATAAATCTGTTTTTTCCTAAAAATCGGGATGTTCTTACACAAAACCACTAAGTCTATAACATCGTATAAGTTGTAGAAAAGTACGATATTCTTCATACAGACTATAATATTAGAATAAATACGTTATTTATGAATTATTTTTCGGGCTAATGGTTGTTCTTGAATAAGGTATTTGGTGTAGGTGATATCATTAGTCTTTCACCCATAATTATCATAATTATTATTTTCGAATTCTGATCACAATATTTATGCATCGGCTCTAAGAACAAATAACATAAATTTCCCATTTTAAAATAAAAAGTCTAGTCCAAAACTTTTGTCAATCCCATGATTTTCCGTTGTGAAAAACGTCCTTCCAGTTTTTCACAACCACCTACTGAGTTCTGAGACCTCCACACCCTCTACCGAAACGTCAGTTTAGTTCTGCGTGGAACAGCGTATATAAAACACCACCTATTTGCGTATCCCCGTTACGATGACAGAAACATGAAACAGTGGCAAGATGGAGGTCGCTCAGCGTTCAAAAACACTCCTTGCGGCGGCAACAGTAACTACAAAAACAAAATACAGTCAAGCAGCGGTAACCATCTGAGTCTGCGGGATGATAAATTTAGATATGACGAAACAGAAATGTATGTGAACAAAAAAATTGACCTGTTATATGAACCATTCTCTCTCTTTCTCTCTCTCTCTCATTCTAGTTAAGTCGGGTGGGAGAAGGCCCTGTTGTGTAAAAGTTTTTTTTAAAACTGTTATGACAGCAGAATGGCGCGTTGACCTATCAAATGAGTTATGTGTTATGTTTTGTCAATTAGCTCTCAGATCTCAAATGTATTCACATGTGCACTTGCCTGCCTCTGAAAATAATATCATGCTTTAGAGGACGCAATGAGTGAAAAGGGCACAAGGACACGGTGTAAAGCTGGCCGTTCCTTACCGAACTTCTCTGCACGAATGAAACACCTCTGATTGGAAGCTAACAAATGTTACAGGTGTTTGAATTCTTATGCTGGAGTCGAACGCTATGGAAATATTTCCATACGTCACAAAACTGAGTGAAAATATTATTAATTAAGCATGATTTACATTAAATTCCTTTGATGTGGGTGGCGAAACACAGCAAAACGTAAATTTTACCTAAGGTTTATGTGAGGAACACGGCATGATTCTTTGTTTACATGAATATAAAATTAATAAATGTACTGAGAATCGAACAAGGAATTATTCTGAGACAGCTGTCACCCATAAAACATAGAGAAAAAATAAAGTAGCTTCTTGGCTTTACAGTGAATTAATACAAAATGTACCATAATTCAGATATTTATCTATGTTATTTAATTTAACTGGTACTTAAAATAACAGAGAAAAATTAGCAAAATAAAGTATATTATTTTGTTCTGCGTAAATAAATTCTGTAGACATTTTGGTTTTCATGCCAGCAGTCATTGCTCTCCATTCACCTTTCATCATTGAAATCATCAGAACCTAGTACAAAATTCATATTTGACGCATCTGTAACCTCTACACAGTGCGACATCTGGAAAACGGGATTGGTGTTATGAGGTAAGACCTGGTGCAACCATCTACCAGAATTTGTTTAAAATTTAAAATATTTAATATACCATATGATGTTCTCTATCGAAACATTCGATTTACACTAGAACGTCATTTTTCATTCTTCAGGTGTATAAAATTAAAATTATATAAACTTAGACATAATTTCTTAAATGCAACTTTTTTTTATATATTATTGTATTTTATTTAGATGTTTATCAGACATCAATGTTGTTCTCTTTTTATTTAGATGTCTGATAAACATCTAAATAAAATACAATAATATATAAAAAAAGTTGCATTTAAGAAATTATGTCTAAGTTTATATAATTTTAATTTTATACACCTGAAGAATGAAAAATGATGTTCTAGTGTAAATCGAATGTTTCGATAGAAAACCTCATATGGTATTTTAAATATTTTAAATTTTAAATTGTGATTAGACGGACTTGATTTAAACAAATATATATTTTATCACAATATGACGTAATTTTATCATCTCATCTACCAGAAGTGAATATGAATCCAAAGAGGGATTCTTCCTAGAGTGCTACACTGAAGATCATCATACATGGCCGCCATTTGAGAACGAAGTGTGAGCTGAAGTAGACGTCTCTCTCGTGTGTGTTATTATAATTAATACGACTATTATTATGCTTATTATAGACCTAGTATTACTTTATGCTATAGTCAGGGCTCAATGGCATGTCGTCAGCTGATGGCGACAACTTATCGTGCCATGGCAAAACCAAAATGTAGGAGAAGGCTGGACGATTTACTCACCACCTGGGCGTTCGGGGAATGGAGTAGCTCATGCTTCTCCAGCTGGTCTTTATGAAGGAAACTAGTGTTACACTGGGGACAGGCGTAACCCCCGCCTGGGGTGTTGGGGGCAGGAGAGCCGACTGGTGACGTGGGTTGCGACGCCCCGTCGTCACCACCTCTGACCTGTGGCGGAGGCGGATGAGAGGACTCGACATGCTCCTTCAGCGCCTGGAATCCGGGGTAACCATTCTGACACTGTGGGCACTTGATGAAGTAATCGGTCCCTAGTCCAGTAGCACCCGTCCTGCCACCATCGTCAGCGCCAGATCCTGGGGAAACGGATTTACCCACGCCGGCAGCGGTAAGCGGCACTGTGGACAAAGATCGTCTGGTCAGTTCAGGCGCACCGACGGCGTAGAAATGCTTATCAGAAACACGCACAAAAGAAAAGAAATCTTTCTTCAATCACCCTGTCGGCCTACAGTGTTCATTATACAAAGATTTCAAAATCCAAAATGTCATCACACAATTTCCTATGTAAATTAACGTAGGAAATCGACCAATCTTAGGGCTTACGGTGTAAAAGTGTTTGGTAAGTCTACGAAGCAGAACTTTCTCTGTCATACCGATCCTCAATATAAGGGCCACGCACATTACAATGACCAGGGTCTCTCATCAGCCCAGTAAGAGTAAGTTCAATGCCATCATCAGGAAAGCAAACTCCTTAAAATACATATATCCTTGTTATGGCGTATTCTTTTACAAAATAATCCGCAAGGACCAGCAACGATAAAAATTTAAGAGCATTAATACGGTAATAGTAACAATAATAAACAGTCGTAAGTCAGTAGAATCTTCTAGAACCCAGCACATTATATTTTAAAAACACGTCTACCACGTTTTCACCTCATTTCCTCCTGCGTTCTAGAGCAGTGGTATTCAACCTTTTTTGTTCGCGTATCCCCAGATATAATTTCTCTTCAACTTTGTACCCCCAAAGTTGTTGGTGTATAATTCAAGTTATACATAGTATATAATCTACATCTAAAATAAATTAAATAAATTACATTACTGATTATTCAATGTTTATCATAAAATAATAT
>NW_019060803.1:170192-180402 GCF_000696155.1 Zootermopsis nevadensis | reverse complement strand
TACATCGAAACATGTTGTGAAATGAATGAAAGCGCTCTATTGTAACATCCCTATAGTGATGAATGGCGCAAATTTAAAATTTAAAATTTTAACATTTAAATTTTAAATTTTAACATCTAAATAAAGTTTTGTGTATTGACCTGAATTTTATTATATATTTTAGTACAGAAAATATTAAACTCTGTACGTGTGGTGAGTTTCATATTTTGCGGGCACTTAAACGAGGTATATTGACATTCGAGTAATTTACCTACATGAATAGTAAATTTGATGAAAATTTAAGTAAATAAGTCGAAGTACCTGCCTTGAATATTGTAGAGGGGGGGTGGGGGAGTGTATGAACGATGTGCCGTTATTCGTTTAAAGAATATTTGCACGAGACTAAACAAACACAAGTGTATGAGTGCACTTCTAAAATTAGGTTAGTGTATGCCTGAAAGCAGAACTGTTCGTGACAGTGAATTCTGTCATGGCCACTTACGTCAAACACGTTATTCTCACTAGGAGCAATTATTCTCAAGTTGCATGTGATAAACGAGGTGTGATAATGCTTATACTAGCCACAAGGCGACACTTCACAAGTTTCGTTCCTGCCTTTGATTGCAAAATCGCAAAACGTGTCACAGGTGACGTCACAAATGCATAACAATTTGTACTTGTTTTAAAGGAATGACATACTTAAATGCAAACCACTGTATTTTACTGTGTTCGTATTAATACCGACCTGTTCTGCGTCCGTTCGTTCTCTAGTTATTAAATTAAAACTGTCGGATATAATTTGGTTTTGATAAGATTTGAAATAGTTGGCTTAGGTTTGGTTTCGTTAGTGATGCGCAGAGCACCGTGCGCAGAGGACCGTTATCCCACCTCAGGATTATGAACATACGAGGTGCGATCGGAAAGTTTCAAGACTGCGCGTATAAAAACCCGTACACTTATCTCAGGTATTAAATTCATCCATCACCCTCGAAGTAGTTCCCCTGGGAGTGAACACAACGATCCCAGCGCCGCTGCCAAGCCTGGAAGCATCCCTGGAAATCTTTCTTTGTCAGCCTGTCAAAGATCTTGCAAGAACCGACCCCAACTTCGTTTCTAAGCTCCGTGTGACTTCTTCCTCTTCCCAAAGATGAAAATTCAGCTAAAGGGAAGGAGATTTGAGACGATAGAAGAGATTCAGGCAGAATCGCAGATGGTGCTAGACAGGCTGACAAAGAAAGATTTCCAGGGATGCTTCCAGGCTTGGCAACGGCGCTGGGATCGTTGTGTTCACTCCCAGGGGAACTACTTCGAGGGTGATGGATGAGTTTAATACCTGAGATAAGTGTAGCGCAGTCTTGAAACTTTCCGATCGCACCTCGTACATATCCACAAATGAAGCACGTGGACCCGACACAAAAGTGGACAAATATGTCATTATACCTCTCAATACGACAATAAAAAATATTACATTTTGTGAGACTGTGGCAACACAAAGCATAATCGTAGTACCTAATTCTACCGGTGGCTCTGTCAACATAAAATAAACTTCAATGTCTTGTGTGAGCGCGCTAGATAGTTACTAATACGATAGAATAAAGACGACAAAACACGAATATAATATAATATAATATAATATAAGAGTATTCCTTGTGAAGAGTGTGCATACGTTGACGAGTTAACAATTTCAGCTGAGAAATTCTCTCAACCCTAAAACCCTAAAATGAGGGTAAGGAATTGAAGGTGAAGCAGAGGGAATAGAGGATGGGAGTCCCCGGTGGGGTAAGCGAGAGGGGCGGAGTCCCTAGTAACGTGCATTTGTATGTTTGCATTTAAGGACCGAGCATTTAGCCCGCGGCAACACAATATATCAAGCGATCTGTCCTTGTAAAACAGATTCTGTTGTTGAGACAAGCGATTTGATCAGCTTCAAATCTATGCGAAAAAGGTCCTTAAATTGTGGGCGTTTATAAAATCGACTAACAAAGTTAGCAGAGTAGGCATCTATACCGATTCGAAACAAGTTTTGGTGATGGAAGTGCCCACTTCAGTTTTTTGGGAGAAACTATTTTGAACTTATCATAAATTCTAGCGTACTCCATGTCGATGCACTTGGTGGCAATGAAACTTAACATTTTTTCAAGAAGTTAAAAAATATTAAAAACCTTCTTTCCTGATGGGGAAAATGAATCCCCATATCGAAGCTGTGTTTCGCCAGAGAATTTTTAATTAAAATATATAATAAAATTCAGGTCAATACACAAAACAATACTTTATTTAGATGTTAAAATTTAAAATTTAAATGTTAAAATTTAAAATTTTAAATTTGCGCCATTCATCACTATAAGGATGTTACATTTGAGCGCTTTCGTTCACTTCACAACATGTTTCGATGTAATACATCATCTTCAGGTGTTGTTTTTTTAAAACTATTTTATATTATAATGCATGTCTTGCAATATATTTATTTAACACATGCTACAATAATAAATATATTGCAAGACATGCATTATAATATAAAATAGTTTTAAAAAAACAACACCTGAAGATGATGTATTACATCGAAACATGTTGTGAAGTGAATGAAAGCGCTCAAATGTAACATCCTTATAGTGATGAATAGCGCAAATTTAAAATTTTAAATTTTAACATTTAAATTTTAACATCTAAATAAAGTATTGTTTTGTGTATTGACCTGAATTTTATTATATATTTTAATCAAAAAACACAAACATGACGCATGTAAACCTTAAACAGAGAATTTCTATTGAAACTTCTCACTAATGGTTTCATTGGGCTGGTATCAAATACTAATATTTTATCGAATTGTGGAATACATTACATTTTAATCAGACAGCTCCCACTAACTAACTTACGGATCAACGTTCATCAATCTCATGAGATGAACAAGAAATATCTCAAATACTCAACAACCCGTTAAAGGATTCTCCCTAATCTAACCAGAAGAATTATAAACATGTCAGAATGTTGGCCACAACACGTGACCAAACGAAAATTGCATATGGCGACTGTCATGGAAAATACTATGATCCTCCGAAGTAATGAGACCGGACGACACGACAGATGTAATGAATGTAGCCTAAACTCTCTGTCATTACGCGCCTACAGTAATATTAAGCTACTATGTTAGCCAAAGCCAAATGACACATTCGTCCTGAAGATGGCATCCGGAATGCTTGTCGAAACTTTTGTTTTTCTCAGAATTCGATCGGCTCACGTCTAAAGTCGAAGTTACACACTGTACGACTTTGCTGCGATGTTGAAACATTCATGTACCAGACAGATGCAGCGAATGGCTAATACACGAAGGTGTTTAAAAGAATAAGGTAAGAAGGACTTTATGGTATGGCACATAAGAAACAATTGGTACACGTCACTCCTCTACACGTTCAACAAAGATACTTTCGTAAATGAAGCAATAGTTCGACTGTAACAGATGGCTTACCAACGACATCAAATTTTAATGAAAACTCGTTCACCGATTCTAGAATTGTTACATGTGCCACACTTGATTTAACTTGTTCAAAGTAATTTGTGTCCAAGGGCGGATATTTTCAAACATAAAACGTATATTAACAGAAAGTTGAGCCACTATCAGCTTTTCACGTGGAATTGCGAGCATTTAAGTATCATCAAGGCCATATAGCGGATTAGCATTAGACAACGACGCAGTTAGCAGAGATGTTTATTCTAGAACCATAACTCGTCGTATTTATGGAAGCATGACTAATACTTAATAACTGACAATCCGGTTTAATTTTTAAACAAAGCCGGAGGGATCCCTGATAACGCCCAATGTGAATCCCACAAGTCACAAGTAACATATCTAATAACTACGTAAATCCTGTTTCAGCAAACATCAGTACTTCCAGGCCTGTGGTTTCAGTCAAGCACACTGTCTACTCAGAAGAAAAGATAAATAAAGAACAGATTTATAAGTACGGACATCTGGTACTCACAAAGAAATAAATAAAGAACAGATTTATAAGTACGAACATCTGGTACTCACGAAGACACATCACCTATTTACTTCAATAGACTTTTTAGAATGCATTTTCATTCGTGGTGACATTAGTTAGGAAATAAATTCCGTTGTGGTCCGGAAAGCAGACACGGGGCGGTCTCAATTAGCTAAGTGACATTCTCGTCCTAATAAGAAAGATGCCGTCCCCAAAAGCATCATCTGGTTCCATTCCTCAAATGGTCATGGCTTGCAGAATATCCTCCTTCCAAAGGCTCCTTGAACATTCTCTTCTGTTTCGATCTTTTAACCACCTCACCCAACCCAACCTATTCTAACCTAACCTAACATATTTGTCAACTGTTATGCAACGTTCCTTGCGATTAAACTGTTGTATGAGGTGCGATCGGAAAGTTTCTAGACTGCGCCTATAAAAACCCGTACACTTATCTCAGGTATTAAATTCATCCATCACCCTCGAAGTAGTTCCCCTGGGAGTGAACACAACGATCCCAGCGCCGCTGCCAAGCCTGGAAGCATCCCTGGAAATCTTTCTTTGTCAGCCTGTCAAGCACCATCTGCGATCTAACATCTAACCATCCCATCTCTCCTCCCCGAAGCGCTTTCAAGGCGTGTAGTGAGGATAGTAGGTGAATTTCATTTCGCTACGTATCGGACAACAAATATTCCTCAGAGTACAAATTGTAATAATCGTAATTCTCGTTAATATTGAGTACGTGGAATAATTAGACTGCATTAAAGTTCACCTTCATGTAACTCACTACAAGCAAGTGTGAACAGTTTGTACGCAATAAAATTTATGAGTATAGACACCGGAAAACATTTACTGTAGATCAGATTGTTGAAATAGATCTGTCTAAAAGACTTAACAAACTTGAAGATGGCTGTCTTCTGGGTTGTTGGGCCGTGTAGTCCGGTTGTAATTCGCCGACATGGTTACCTCCATCATCAGGGCGATGAGTACCCCCGATGATGGAGGCAGAAAATTTCACTATGAATGTAGGCCGCACCCCCTAGCGGCAGAAGCTCGTACTACATCCGGTTCGCCCTCTATTGACACAGTCTTGAAACTTTCCGATCGCACCTCGTATTATGACAACGACGCACTGATGCTACGAACATGTTTCGACCAACACAAGTCATCAACAGGTTGACTCTGTAAACTCTGCTGGCGTGAGTTGCATTGCACTTGCTTGATAATCTTGGTAACATAAATAAACGCAATGCAATAAAATTTGTTCAGTTGTAACATCAGTACGACAGCGTAACATTACAACAGTAGAGTTGCAAGTAACGCGGAAAACAGTTGTGAAAAAAATAGACGGTTGATTGGAATAATTAAGCGGTTCAAGAAACACAACAGGATGAACTTCTAATGTTTGTTTTTTTGTCCTGTTGGAAATATGTGGATCCCCCACCATAGCAGGAAATAACATTTTTGCCTTAAAAAAATTCTATCGACGTGACATCACACAATATATTTTAATACGTTCCGTATTCCTGTGCTAGAAACGAGCTTGTGATAAGATAAATGTCACTTGGTGGTCTTGGTAAACGTCTTCCTGTGGCTTTACAACCCAGTGTGGGTCCTTTCGGGGGTTTATTAGTCTTCGAAGTGTGCATTTATGAGCAGTGAGTGACAAGCCTACTGCCTCTGTACAATTTTCTACTCAATCCTGATTTGTCTACTAGAGCCATCTAGTAGTGAATCAGGAGAGACAAGAGTGAGAAATGGTCTCTGAATTTTGCTTGCGAAACGTCTCGTTTCATGCTTGTAAGTTTCTTTTACATAACGTAAATCTACTTCCCCTCCGAAGGAAGTTCTGTTAAGGATTTTTATCACCTTTAAAAATCCATCGACCTCGGTCGGTTTAGAACCCACGAACCTTGGGTCCAGTGGCGAGCACGCTAACCACTACCGAGGGTAACTCGTGATAAACTGATATTAAAAACATTCTCTGAAGAAGTTCAGATTTCTTACGAAATACTTACACCCATAATCTAGTCCAGGATAATTTCTTTGTGTAGAATTATGTATCACATACGAAATGTACAGCTCAAATCAACAAATATAATTAAAGTGTTACTAAATATTAATACTCCTACGTATTGACTTCAGATATAACAATTAACCGGTATATAAACGTCATACCAGGACACAAAACGAATTTTCTACAGTTGTGGCATAACTACAATACGTAGATCGACGCAAAGTCACGGACCACAGGCTGACAAACATTTCTATATAGAAACAGAAAACTCGCCTAAGTGGCTTCAGGTCTCGACAGTCCAGTTTGATAGCTCAATATGACAACAGCTGAAGGTTCTTAATGTGTCTGTTCAGTTCCAGGTCATGATATCCGATCAATAAAGAAACAAAATGTCTGAAAGGGAACTCACACTTTCGTACGAAATTACAGGCCAGAGCGGAACAGAGGCAGACGTGCAATAAAGCTACGAACAGACAGGCGACAGAGGTATGGACTAGTGACTTGCTATGAACCAACCTCAGGGGGACTTCCAGGAAAATAAACGCAAAAGAAGACCTTTGTATAAATGAGGAAACTTTGATGGTTCTATCCGATTCTGGTACAGCGGAAATATCCAATGAGTGGTTTATTTCCAAATGACGTTATATAAAACAAGACGACGCTGAGAAAACATCGATCTGATATCCAACGATGAATCACAATTACCCAACATTTTCTTTTATCAGATGTGTCCAAAACGTAAATAAATAAAAACAAGTTATTCTGTCATATTTGTATGAAAATAATTAATATGACAAGTCAATGAACTTGAATTTCGTAAACTATGGAACTAATCGACTTCAGTTTGAGGAATGTACTTGAACGCGTAAGCTTATAAATGTAATCGCGTTTCCAATGTACGTCGGTAGATGGTAGTGACGTCCAATCCCTAGCGCTAACACACGACAATATGACGAACTACGACGGAACAGGAAATGCGATAGAATCAATCGACAGGAAAGGGTTTCATGTCGATTAATACGGATGAATATATATACAGATATGAACATGTGAGCTTTTTCAAGGAGGTAAAAGAATTCAGACTGGTTTTTTGTGGGCTGGGCCCGGCTGTGCTGTGCTATCTTGTACTGCAGATTATTAAAGGTGTTACTAGGAATGTGTTTTTGTATTTTTTCTTTGTGTAAAATGAACAGAGACAAATGACTGGTTCCTTATGTTATCAGACTGAAACTTAGTTCTCCCTCAAGTATGTGTTGAATTTTAGAAGCCTTAAGATAAGTAACATTCAGAAAGGTAGACGAAGGGTCGAAAAATCAAATACAAAATCTGAAACGTACATTAGAATCCTTTTTTCCCCGTCCATAATCTACTGTGATAACGTAGTGCCACACGAAACTGCTTCCTCAAATACAATCATAAAAGGTGTTCATGGCCTGTTTCAACAGGTAACAACGCTCAAACCACGCCTCAGAACAAAATATCGATCTACTGGTCAGGTGGTTATATTAAGCCCCGCCCCTGACATCACACTTTAGGTGGGGGATATACCTCTGACCTGTTACCTGTGACTCATCCCCTATTGGTTAACATTTTCCAGGAGATAACTCGCTATTGGTTGCAACATATCAACGATACAGGCCCTCATTTAAACAGATCATCCTAAAATGAAATAAATCCATTCTGAGTCTACCCTGGTTAACAAATTCTAAAACTCCTGATCATGTATTTTGTTCCAATCTTAGGACATTTCCTCCCTAAATACTATCAAACCGCGATAATATAAAGAGACCAAGTTCAATATTCATAGGTTCCACGTAGCCACGAAGTTGACTGTGCTATATTTTAATTTTAATCCTTGGTTGTGCAGATAAGAGTCACGAAAATGAGTTACTTCCGAATTAGACGATGTCTTGTCTTCTGGTTTGTTACGCCGTGTAGTCTGATAGGAGTTTATCGACGTTTCAGAGGTCCTTGTTCTACAAGAATTTCCCGAATATAATCTTGTCCTAACTTATTCGTGACTGTACAGAACGATGTAAGCTATTTCTGTACTATTATACTACGCGGAGAAACCAGAAAACAAGGCGTGAGTTTCATGACAACCTACAAGTTTATTTAGTCTGAATTACTTTATTCTGGAAAGAAAATTAACATTTTAAACAAATTTAAGGTTTACATGCGTCATGTTTGTGTTTTTGATTAAAATATATAATAGAATACAGGTCAATACTCAAAACTTTATTTGGATGTTAAAATTTAAAATTTAAATGTTAAAATTTAAAATTTAAAATTTGCGCTATTCATCACTATAAGGATGTTACATTAGAGCGCTTTCATTCATTTCACAACATGTTTCGATGTAATACATCATCTTCAGGTGCATTATAATATAAAATAGTTTTAAAAAACAACACCTGAAGATGATGTATTACATCGAAACATGTTGTGAAATGAATGAAAGCGCTCTAATGTAACATCCTTATAGTGATGAATAGCGCAAATTTAAAATTTAAAATTTTAACATTTAAATTTTAAATTTTAACATCCAAATAAAGTTTTGTGTATTGACCTGTATTCTATTATATATTTTAAACAAACTAAAAAATTTTCACCAAATTCTGTATGAACGTATCGAAGTCTATCCGGACCCTGGTCTACAACTGGTAATAAGAACATGGCGGACACATGAACACGTGACGCCACTTAATAGCCTATACGGTCGTAAAATGATGTAACGAAAGCCTGTGATAACATCTTTTTTAAAAAAAATCTGTTAATTTTACAGTGATAATTTTTGAACGGAATATAAAACAACGTGATGACCATGCGATATTCTAATTCATTTCCACAGCCACTGCCACTAGAAAGCGAGGATTTCATGAAGGTTTTTAATTTATATATTAATTATTATTTAGTAATTAGCTCTTATAAGATATTGTAGGTGCGTCATATTGTGATTTTATTTAAAAATATTATTAAAATATATTAAAATTGTCCGTCAATCACAATAAAATAATATAAGATAATTAAATGGTTAAAATATTATCCTTTATTCCGTATCGAGTACTCGATTTACATATGGAACATTCTCGACATGTTTCGACTTTCATAGAGCCGTCATCAGGTGTATGTTATAAACTCTTAATTCAATTACTAATTTTTAATTTTCGTATCATTTCTTCGTTTTTCATTGTATCAACATTTATTGTTGTTTTATATATCATTGATAGTTAGCTCTTACAAAATAAACAGTTAACAACAAAGATGTATGTATCTTCAGTAAGATATTAAACCTTTCCATATACTTGAACTCTTATTAATAAATAATCATCTAATAAATTGTCTTGGCTTGAAATAGGCCTATCACATTTATAGTTCTCTTCGAATCGGGTTAAGGAGTAAAGAAATAGCATCAAACACGTGTCTTCTATACAACTGTACCAGTAAACAAATGATTCAAAAAGTCACTGGTAACATCACCAGACGTTGCGTGTTTATTCGAGAGATGAAGTCGAAGGCCTCCTAACCTACGTCACCCCTGCGGTGGTACGTCTCAGGGGTTAACTAACGTGAAAGGTCAACACGAAGGGTTCAACTACAAAGACTATGCCCTTGTTTCAAGAGTAATGGGTCGTCCTTTTATTTTATAAACCCATCACTGAGCGAGCGAGCGCACATCATGCATGTAGTTCTAATCAACGCTGCCATCTGTTACTCATGGCTCAGAATGACTCACAATTTTTATCTTTATAAGTAAAAAAAAATGAATATTATGTTCTTCTTATCCTGTAACGTCAAAGATATGCCGGCATAATGGATGGAACGTCATTTTATTTACTGAAAGACCTTCCTGTTTAGACCGCGTAAAGTTTAGTTTAGTTCAAAGTCATGTATCGGTTAATGAGTCCTCGGCGTGCGAATAATCAACTACACAAATGACGAATTACCCCCCCCCCAAAGGCTAATTAAAACATTATTATTATTATTATTATTATTTAGTGTTCTGTCTGACGACAGGTCCATATGAACAGGATCCTTCCATCCTTTTCTCGGACTGGGACCTGTTCATATACGTTCTTGGCAGATGATCCAGAAGTGGTTTGCCATTGCCTTCTTCTGTGTGTGAATGCAGTAATTGTTGGGATGCCACGGAGAAACCGGGGAAGAAGCCCCCGGAGGAAAACTCCGTGGTGCCTAGACCACGGCCTTCCCCAACACAAGTTATAAATTCGACCCCGAG
>NW_019060803.1:57634-72414 GCF_000696155.1 Zootermopsis nevadensis | reverse complement strand
TCAGGGAACTTCAGAAGACCGCCATTTTGGGATCTTGATACATCATTCGAAAGACGCTGTCGTAAAATATGTAGTCATCTCTAACAGTAAAAACTATATAATACATGTAACACATTAAAAATAAAATGTATTTGGGAAATACCTGCTGCACTATGTACCTTAGGGACAAGGATTGTCTCGGGTACATAGAAGTAAATACCCTATAAAATGGTGAATAGATTGAATAATAATAATATAGCCACAGGTTTCAACGTGTTTGCCCGGTCGTTTTAGACTATACTGATTCAACGAGTTTTAATGTTACAACTAATTTTGATTTCGACGAAGAACTTGCAGCTGGCAGAGTGTGAACAGAAAGATAATGAGATGTAACTGAGTGAGGAAATCCGTGTTAGTGTTCCAGGCAAAACTGAGTTCCCTTCTGACCCACCCAGAGGTAGCGCCACTCATATCAACAACTACGATTGAATATAAAACTCCCACGTCGAGCCTCTGACGACTACAAGGCGACTCTGGACTTCAGACTGAATCAGGACAGACGAGACGGCCGCACAGTGCTTAAGAATTACAACAGGCATTAAAAAAATCGGTTTTTAACAAAGTAGACGTGCATGGCTGCGAGGATAACTGATCGAACTGCAGTTTATTGGTTTAAAATGGCGTAAAACGTGCGGAAATGAAGTGTGACCTTGAAAGTGAATGGTGATGATTCTACATAAATGAGACATAGGAAATACAAGGGAGCCATAGATATATTTTAAGAATAGTTTGTTAATTAATATCAGCAGCCACAGGTTATTATCCAATTGCTGGTCAACAACCATTTGAAAGTTCATGCAGACAACTTTTATTTGAAAACCAAGTGTGATCAAGCATATACAGCGCAAAGGTGGTTATACTACTACGCATGCGTACTACGTTCTGACTGACGTCATCCTTGCCTCTAGTTACAATGGGCACAGTATATATGTATGGAAGGACACTGCATAAATAGATGTATGACTATCATATACGATTACGAAATCTTTCTTACATTGTCTTAAAAAGCGAAAAATTTAACGTGAATTTCTTAGATATTATTATCAAGCCATATAGTTCAGATTAATGGCTGCTTCCTCCGCCGGGGGGCGTGGTGCGTGCCTTGTCATGCAGCAAGGGTCAACGACTAACAAACAGCGAGGGTTGTTCCCGGAGTAGATGAATTTACTTGCCTAAATATACATTTGTCATTGAGAATTTGAGGTCAGGTTCGCAATGTTCCCCGTGTTTTTTGTCCTCGATCGTAAATGTTTTATATTTTGATAGAGATGTCAGTCCCTTCATGACCATTTCACTCTTCCTGACTCATCGCATTTTAGTTTTTCCTTCGACGCTTCTCAGACGGTGTAAACAAAACAAACTTGTCACCAGGAGTTGCATAGCTCCTGGCGCTTTAACCCCGGGTACCCACTTCGTTTCCCGGCGGTGCCCGGATTTATAACTTGTGTTGGGCGAGGCCGTGGTCTAGGCAACACGGAGTTTTCCTCCGTGGCATCCCACCAATTACTCCATTCACACACAGAAGAAGGCAATGGCAAACCACTTCTGGATCATCTGCCAAGAACGTATATGAACAGGTCCCAGTCCGAGAAAAGGATCGAAGGATCCTGTTCATATGGACCTATCGTCAGACAGAACACTAAATAATATAATAGTTCAGTTAATTAAACGACAAAATCAGGAGATGACTTAGCCAATGGCATTTGGTAGACGAGGGACAATTCTGCCCCGAGAACTGTAACAGCAGATGTTGAAAGACTATTAGTACAGTAATAGAAATGTTGGCTATCAATTCAAATACCGCAACTTACATTTTCCGTGACGTAGTTTGGGTAAAACCTGTCGCAGCTAGAAAAGTTACATTTTCTCACCCCTTATCACCGAAGAAGCTCGCCTTTCATCCCTTTATTGAAGAAAGAAGACGTAGGCAACCCACACATACAGAATAATGCTTTCTTCTCATTCTTTAACGTCTATTGTTGTGACCCACACACGCAAGACACGTGACACAGTGGGGGTTGGGAGGGGGGGAGGTGAGGAACGTTTTCATTCGCTAACTTGTCTTCAAGTGCCGGGGTTGCAGAAGAAATGATGGTACACTGACAACTGCAATGGCTGTGGGGTGATGCTTAAAAGAAAAAAGAAAAGGATGAGATATGAGGCCAAAAATGATATCATATGGAGTGTGTTAGTTGGTAGTTCCGCTCTGACATGTTTGGTGTCTTTGTTGGGTGTGAATCCATATAAGACAGACTGGAGATGTGAAATGACGACTTAGCGAGAAGGCAAAAAAGAAATGTACAATCCGACCACGTTCATTTTGCGTCGAGTTCGTCTTTGTCGTCAGTAATTTATCTCCTTCGTAAAATATATATATTCGTGTGTGAGTTTCCTTTTGTAACGTAACCGAATGACAGGAGGGAGATATCACAAATAACAAATTGTATCATTCTGTAGCAATGGTTAGGCCTCCACGTTGCGTTACAATTAGTAGATTTACTCAATTCCTCAAGATTCTGCATGAAACACAGCGAGAAATCAAGCAAAATGCTACGCTATTCAAGGATATTTAAATATCTGATCCCACAATATTCTGCCTTCGTCACGTTCTTAGGTAGATGATTACAAAAGAGTGTCTAGTTTCGCCAATGTTTGTCAATTAGCGTCAAAACTGACGAATTTCGATGATACTCGGTACGGTAGCCTGTCATATATTTCGTCAAAAAAACTTGATTTTGAATTCGTCTTGTTACTTCATTTAATGGCCTTTACACGGAATTTTACGGACACCCTGTGTGTATATTTCGAGCCTCTGACACTTTTAAAGGAACTTTGTACAGTACAGTTCTTTTTTTTTCTATAATGGTAAAGTTCAATTCCGTTTGAACCTGCCTGCATCACGTACCATTTACTCAGTTGTGAGTGATGGGTAATGTTTTTTTATAAATAAAACTATAATTACTATGTTTAACACGTTTCCTCAAAACTAAATGTTAACTTATAAAATTATATACTATTAAAATTTCTGTATTGGGTATTCAAGATTAAAATCAGTCATATATGACCATAGTCTTATCCTTAACGAGACAACTCAATATCTACAGTTATCCAGTAAAGACAGCCAACAAACATCACGTCCAGATAATCCTACTTAATCACAAGTCTATTTCCAGCATAGGGATGGTAATAGTCTAGTTTTTTTTTTATTTGTAGTGTTCTGTCTGACGACAGGTCCATATGAACAGGATCCTTCCATCCTTTTCTCGGACTGGGACCTGTTCATATACGTTTTTGGCAGATGATCCAGAAGTGGTTTGCCGTTGCCTTCTTCTGTGTGTGAATGGAGTAATTGTTGGGATGCCACGGAGGAAAACTCCGTGTTGCCTAGACCACGGCCTTGCCCAACACAAGTTATAAATTCGGGCACCGCCGGGAATCGAACCCGAGACCCCAGGATTACAAGGCCAGCGTTCTAACCGCTAGACCACCGTGGTAAGGTAGTCTACAGTATCAGGCAATAAAGACGCTGGAGGGAATTTTTAATTTTCTAAATTACCACAAGTAGCATGTATTGGAAGGTACAACAAAAATGATTAACAAAAAATAATATATATTAGGTTTGCATCATAGAAAACATTACTGGAGCTTATCCAGTCACCCAATCGCGTAGCTGAAGTGCGTATACAGAGAGCAGGAAAGCCATAATTGATTAAAACACGTCCACACCCCCATCTCGGCCCCGAGGTATAGTATGAATGTAGGAACACGAGACACTCAGGCAAATAGGAGGAAATTTCTGACTGAGGTGTGGATCACTCTCCACTCAGGTTGTATTTGGCGAATTTCTGCATCTGCTAATAATAAGTGTGTGACGTGCTGAATTTTGATCCCTTTACGTTTCCGTAAAACAGTACAGTTCGAGAGAGAGAGAGAGAGAGAGAGCGAGAGAGAGGACAATGAATGCCGTCGATGGAAAGAGGGGGCCGCCTTTTCTCTGTTACGTTTCTCCATAGGATACAGCCCGGAAGAATTCATGAAGCTTGGTGTGTTCTTTCCACCCAGATTTCATAAGTGTCCGACTGGTTTTCAATCCAAACACGGATACAAATATTGTGTATGTAGAGTTTAAAATGTCTTATAGAATAAATTTATATATATATATATTTATAGTCTACATAATAAATTATTGTTACATTTTTAACCTATGGACACACTAAATGCGGTGTAGACCAGAAAAAATCGATTCCATCTTAACTAATTTAAGTTGGTCTATTGCTATGTGCAAAATTACTATTGGCCGTATATAAATATAATTTATTCGACTACCGACACGCAAAAATCAATAAAAACAGAGAATTTTCAGTGTAAAGGACATAATAAATGGATGGCTGATTCGAAATCATCCCAGTGGAATTACAGTTGTGATAGATAAATACCATGTTTGAAACGTCGAATTTGGACAGAGAGAGAATTGTATCTTCGCTTGGTGGGAGGGGAAAATTATATTCACAGAACATGAATAAAACAAATGTGTATCAATAAAAACAAATCCGAGTGCCACAGCGTCGAAAATAAATAAGTTATAAGATTGCCGGTGTTTCTGGCACGCGCCAGCAGTACCCCAACCAAACCGCAGAGACCACAACCCAATCGACTTAACACGTACTGAACGGCTGAGAGAAATTCTGCGCTCAAAAACGAATCATGTGATCCGAATCATCAATGTTCAGAACGCGTCTATCGCTCAAGGAGATCGGGCCGACGCCAGTGAACACGTGAAGAGCAGAGACGTATTACCCGACGGGTGAAGAGGCTACAGAGGTCAGATCATACTCGTTAAGAGAGGAGGAAAGTTTTATTTCGACTGACATTTTGGCGGGATCCATTACGATCCGGTCGAAACTGTATCAATGTGAAGTACTGACTTCCAGGTGAAAGTTTCAAGCTGGCCTGAGATGCGTTAAGCTTTCTCTGTAACCACACACCTTATAGGTTTCGGAGGGCCGAAATTTTAGAATTTCACCCGGGCGGGTCAGAGGACTATCTGGTCCTCACTCAGCCAGAACCCGAAATTTATCTCCACGGTGGTCTAGCGGTTAGAACGCTGGCCTTGTAACCCTGGGGTCTCGGGTTCGATTCCCGGCGGTGCCCGAATTTATAACTTGTGTTGGGCAAGGCCGTGGTCTAGGCAACACGGAGTTTTCCTCCGTGGCATCCCAACAATTACTCCATTCACACACAGAAGAAGGCAATGGCAAACCACTTCTGGATCATCTGCCAAGAACGTATATGAACAGGTCCCAGTCCGAGAAAAGGATGGAAGGATCCTGTTCATATGGACCTGTCGTCAGACAGAACACTAAATAAAATAATAAATAATAATAACGTTATCGTGCCCCACCTGAATCCGACCTCCTATTATACCATCCGAGATGTAACCCGATCTACGTATTTACAATCTTCCCTGTCGTATAATTAATATATTTCTCTAAAATACATAAATGCCAGTGAAACATAAATGATTTTTAATGACGTTCTAAACTCTTCTGTGGTTATTCTGGTGTTTCAAAAACGGTACAGATATATCGGGCACCAAGTTAATAAAGTGTTACTTCGAAGTATTTCAGGGAGGCGTCACCTACAAAAGTCCCCGAGAAAATCACGTCAGCGGGTATCATGTGGACAGGCTACTAAATAAAAATGTAGGATCACTTTGATAACAAAGAAACAGCGATAGGCGCAGAATCATGGCGTCATTTACGTCCGCATTTTCACAAATTCGACCACTGTTCCATCACCGATATACCATTCTGCTTAAACAATAATACAGTCAGTTCGGATGTTCATGACCTAATAAACCGAGAAATATGCATGCAAATATGCCCCCAAAAATAGCGAAATATGACCCAAAAAAGGCAAAATATGACCTAATTTGTTACGAAAAAATCTTCGCTTGTTGAGAATACATGCCCCTATAAAAAGAAGAGCCTTTCATGCATATCAAACCCATTAATTAATTACAAATAAATAAACAAAATTCAAAATATTAAGTACCTTTATTCATTCTCCTTTCTTGGCAGCTTTACGATATGTAACAATTTGCATTTTCAAGGTCTCAAATGAAAATCTTCTGAGATTGTCGCACAATATGGTCTTGTAACTTGAGACATCACAAACGTTTCATGGCGTTATCGAAAATTACAGAGATAGGGGAGCGGTTTACTGTATCAAGAAGGAATAAGTCACCAGGGCGGTCAGCAAAGAGCGTGCCAATAACGTAATTCGCTACATATCTCCCGCAGACATCCGTTGTTTCATCAACCGAAACCCAAATCTTATTCTCGCCCACAGTACGTGTAATTCTTTTCAGAACATCTCCATAACAGGCAGGTACACAGTTTTTTCGTAGTGTTGATTCATCTGGAATTAACTGAGTCATGTATTTCTCCATGAAATATTTGAACTGCTCATTGTTCGCTTTGTTCAGTTGGCAGACGCCATCATTTCACATAGGGATTCACTATAAGTGTCTGAGAAATGTAGTTAGAAGTAAAAGTTTATATCTAAAATATAACCAAAATATGCATTTAACTACAAATATGACCGAAAACATAAAAATGACCTAAATATGCATTTATATGCAAAATAAAAACAGCATAATTGTGATTAGAATAACCCAATTAGTGTTTAATTTCAGTTTAGAATGAAAATAGGATTCCCAATAAATATATGATATGTCATGAACATCCGAACCCTAGTGATGACAATGAAATGATGTTTCAAGATGAATTTAAACATAAACCAAAATGGTATTATTAACAATCGTCATGGTTGCTACCCTGTATCTAAATTAACCACGTCGTTTCAAAGCAGATCAAGTATTCTGTTTCAAGTATGCATTAAAACATTTAAATATGGAAAATATTATCTGCTGCAACTCAAGTCGATAATTCCTAAACACCGTGCAATATTTAAAATTCAATTTCAAAACAAACAAAACACGGAAAAATTGCTGTATGAGAGAATATATTTTGATTTTCAACAATCCAATTAAATTCGTGTTATTTTTTACGTTGGTATTCCCTGCATTGGGGAAATTAATGTCATATGTAATGTCAATTAATATGGTCACAGGGTGTTCCCGCGTGTCAGTTAATTCTGCCATTACGCGATACGCAGTGGCTTGCGTTGTCTTACAGCGTCATTCTAGTGAGTGATGGGTTGAACTGTAAGAATACATTTTCCTCATATGCACAGGCAACTACACTGGAAGTAAATTCAAAAATAATTGTGCAGATATTGAAAACGGTTCAAATAAGAACCAGTATGAGTAAATACATCCTGTAAAGTACAGTACAACTCAAAAGGTTAACTATCAAAATAACCCCTTCAAATAGATTACAACAGTCCAGTCTCTCATTTGCGAAATCCCAAACGAGACAATAAGTAAGGATCTACGAAGTCACAAACTCTTAAGTCTAAATACTCTCGTAATCACCCCGTTCTCAAACACCCTCAATCTGTGACGTTCCCTTAACTTTACGGACCAAGTTTCACACCCACACATCTTACTATTGAAAGTTTTAAATACAAGGAACTTCTCATTGAAATATAGCGAATGTGGAAAGTTAAAACAAAATTAATTCCAATAATTATAGGAGCAACTGGAACTGTCTCCAAGTCACTCGGAAAATATTTGGCCAAAGGCGAACACGCCGTCAGGGAACTTCAGAAGCCCGCCATTTTGGGATCTTGATACATCATTCGAAAGACGCTGTCGTAAAATATGTAGTCATCCTTCAAAATAAAACTATATAATAATTGTAACACGTATTAAAAACAAAATGTATCCCGGAAATAGCTGCTGCCCTATGTACCTTAGGGACATGGATTGTCTCGGGTACATAGAAGTAAATACCCTATAAAATGGTGAATAGATAGAATAATAATAACGCAGACAGACAGGAAACCAGAGTATTTCTCGTGATTACTATCGTCTGAAGCACTGGGTAGAGAGAAAGGTCTTTGTCCACAGTAAATTTAAACTCTACGAGATCTCAGATCTAAAAGTTCTTGACGAAGGTGAAGAGTCATTTGAATAAAAATTTTCTTGGATATTATCCATCGTCTAAATAAATTATAAAACGTAAAACGACGTTTCGGAGATGGGGTTCTATCTCCGTCTTCAGGGATTGCCTCTATCTAGTGGGCCCAACTGAGTAGGAACCTGAAGACGGAGATAGAGCCCCATCTGCGAAACGTCGTTTAACGTTTTATATTTTACTAGACGACGGATAATATCCAAGAAAATTTTTATTCAAATGACTCTACGAAATCTATTTTCAATATTTACAAATCAAAGTTGAACACCAGACTTAGCCGCCCACAAATAGTCAGACGTTTTGAAGTTTAAAATGACATTCATTTGGGTTTTTGAAAAAAAGTAACGATTCAAAATACAGAGTAAAGAAAGAATGCTCGCGAAACATTCACAGTATAAGCTATTTTATCTGTTTAAGCCCTTAATACGCAGTGGTAACTATGTGTACCAATCGCTTCAAAGTTCACTAACTTTGAATTTTACTCAGAGAGTGTACTTATGGATTTATTATAGTCCTCAGAATAAAAAAATGACAATTTCCATAGCTGAACCTGAGTTCTTAAATGAGTTTCGTCTTCTAAAAGAACAAATTATCCATCTATATTTAAGAAGTTTATATTAAATCCCACTGTAACCCTTGAAAACAATATTTGAACCAAGTGTAATCATTGTTTTCAAATTCAAAAACTCTTACTCACAGCTTATTTATTATTTTCGTATAATTTTGTAATAAACGCTGATTAATCCATGAGCAGCGTTGGCCAATTGGTCTTTATAATAAATAGACGGAGTTCTCTGTAAACACTTACGTATCACTTAGATAAACCTTATGATACGAACTATTTAAATTTTAACAAACCCATAAACAAATTAGGAGACTGCTAAAATATACTCAATACAATATAGAATTTGAGACTTTCGCGGCGAGTACAACCAATAAAATCTTCTCGAGCAATCAGCCGCGTCAACTGGTTACCTTAGTAAAACGACGTTTCGGGAACCAACTCTGTCCCCATCATCAGATTTCTGATGTGACTGGATCCTCGGAAGGCGACGGTAACCAGTTGACGCGGCTGATTGCCCGAGAAGATTTTATTGAATTTACTCAATACAATACTTGAGCGATTCCTGGTTCAACGTCTCCTAGATTAACCGCACAAATTATAATTACAAATTTTTTAATTTGACTTATAATCACGTCTGATCAATTTTAGTGCCAAATAAAGAAGTAATTTCTAGTAAATAAGCGTGTTACTAACAATAAGATTTCGTCTGCGTCATTGTAACCTGCGGACACGTATTATGTGGTCCACGCTTTTGAAAACACGTCTGCAGTCAGCGATAACTATTCCGCCACTGCAATTTCTACCTTGAACAGAACTGTGTCTGGAAGCATGCATATTAATGATGGAAGGCGAAGCACGGTACCTCGGTGTCTTCTCGGGAGGCCGGAAACAAGACCAGCAGTTGCCATTGACACTGCCAAGGGATGCTGATGTGGGAAAAAACAAGCAGCCTATTTTGAGGTGGAGACGTTGACACACCCTTCGTACTAGGGGGGGTGGGGTGGAGGGAGGGGTTGAAACAAAGGCTTGCGGTTTCCAGTAAGGTCACCGCTTAGCTCATTGACTGACAGGATGTTATAAAATATTGCATTACTTATAGAGTTTTATTTATTTATTTAGTGTTGTGTCTGACGACAGGTCCATATGAACAGGATCCTTCCATCCTTTTCTCGGACTGGGACCTGTTCATATACGTTCTTGGCAGATGATCCAGAAGTGGTTTGCCATTGCCTCCTTCTGTGTGTGAATGGAGTAATTGTTGGGATGCCACGGAGGAAAACTCCGTGTTGCCTAGACCACGGCCTTTAGAGTTATTTAGAGACAATAATATTATGTACAGTGAACTGTTCCAACGAAAACAGCAGTGTCCCATAGATATACAGGGTGATTCTAAAAGGACTTTACAAATTTGAAAGTGTATAGAAATTTATTCAGAAGGCTTACAGAATCGGCTGAGTTGTAATTTCTGATTAAATTTCTATAGACTTTCAAAGTTGTAAAGTCCTTTTAGAATCACCCTGTGTATATACATATCCGTATATGTTGAAATTTCGGTAACATAATACAATGGTTTTTAATTACAACGTAGATATTATTTAATTCCTTCAATGTTAAGTTAAGAGATCCATTGTTCAGGAAATTAAAAGAACCCGTAGAATTCAAACACTTAAAACAGCACAACTTCGTCGAAATGTTGCTGAATTATTTACTATGAGTCTTGAAGGAAAACTGTAAGGGTAGGAAAAACACCAACTGTAAAGAAAAGGAAGTTGGCTGTCTTCTGGGTTGTTGCACCGTGTAGTCTGGTAAGCGTTTGCCAGCGTTTCAGAGATCCTTGCTGCCTCCATCATCAGGGCGATCACCGCTTTTCCTTATTGTGCAGTAGTTTGATATGAATCTAAATACTTCAAATTATTTTATATTTGAAATCCTTTACTGCATTGTATTCTATACTATCTAAAATTTTCGAAATTTACATGGTAAATGTAAAATTGGGCAATGAGCTAGTTTAAATAAAAACACAAAACAGACGATCTAAGATGTTATGTGTAACATAACAGAAAATGTTCAGAGTAAGGGAGGAGGCTTGGGGATTATTTGGATAAGAAAATGGCGAAAAGTCGAAGAAGATAAACATGCTAGTAGCTTTTTGTATTTTTTTTTTGTAGTTTAAATGCGTCATGATGCTAGTAGCTGTAATCAAAGTTTTCAAGAAAAGTTCGACACAGCGAGGAAGATACTGAGAAATCTTCTTTGTCTGTCAATAAGGTGCCACTAGCTATCAGTTTAAACAGCGAACTCTGTTGTGTCTTGTTTTAAAAATAAAGAATTTAAAACGAGTATTCATACATGACAATTAGCAATGATTGATGAGTGGACAAATTAACAAAATGGTGAACCCAGAGCATATTATCCTGACAACCCCGTGGACACCGATTAACCGATCATAAAACTGTTAACAACTAAGTTGCCTATCACCTCTCTGTGGAACGACTGATAATATTATTTCATTTACTATTCTGTGTTTTAGAGTAAAGATGGGGTCACAGTGGCCTCGCGGTCTGAGGCGTGGGCCTTGTGCCGCTTGGTCGCTGGGACCGTGGGTTCGAATCCCACTCAAGCCATGGATGTTTGTCCTGTGTACAGGTAGAGGCCTTGCGACGGGCCGATCCCTCATCCAAGGAGTCCTACTGAATGTCTATAGATCAAGCCAACGAAAAGTTTGGATCCGCAGTGCTCAGGCACTTGAATAACGGGTCGTTCCCAGTATCCCAGTAGTAGAGTAAAGATGTATTCTTAAGTTATTAAGTTCAAGATCTGTTGTATACTTTGACCAAATTGTTATTGTTTGATGAAGTAAAACTATGTCTCTATGGACCTGGGTCTTTGTCAATCATTAAGACAACATTATGAGCGCATATGGAGCAGCGGTAGGGTAAAACCTACGTACTCGGAAAAAAAAAACTGTCCCATTGCCACTTTGGTGAATGAACTACTTTACCTAACTGACCATTCTTTGTAGCTAGTACAACTGACAACACAAGGTACTTCAGACGATATTATCGCATAATGCTCATTTATCCTTGATAATTGTTTTTCAGTCTGTAATATTTAATTATCATTTCTCTAATGGATCTTATAAACAGTATCAGCCCAAATTATGCCTTAAAACATAAGACAGAATAGACCAACTAACACATAAAATGGGAGACTAACATTAGAACTGATATTACAGAAACAAAGATTGGATGGTGTAAGTTCGGTAAATGAAGTGGATTTATTGACTAGAAGAAATGTTACTACATTTCAAAGAAAGGGAGGGCCCTTTCCACAGAGATTATAATGGGCCTATTTTGTTACTATAAATACATCAGTAACAGGCTTATAGTTAAATTATTTGAGCATTTGGTTTAATTACTCAAATAAATTAGCTCCATTTTCGTCTGGTAGCATGCGCTTCGACATAAAAGATGTCACTCTGTAACAACAAATTTAAGGAATCAACTTAAGACGCAGAACTGATAAAAAAATTCATTTCAGCGTGTAAGAATCAACACATATTCAAAATGAAGAATGCCGGGTATTTGTTAACTATCTAAATGGTGTTTCCTTACATATGTAACGCGGACAGCCTACTTACTTCCAGCTGAACAGTGACTAGAGCACATGAACGAGGACAAAGAACTTTTTTTTCCTGTAACTACAGAGGCATTTTTTCTTTTCATTTAAAGTTGTGAGGATGATACCAGATTGTTGTTTCAAAGTTCTTTCTCTCTCACCGTGTCTAAATCACGTGGACCTGGCTTCATTAATTTTCGTTCTCGGGCAAGCGGTGTGGTGAGTAGCAACACCTTTTTCGTGTTCTTGTTCCTGGTAAAGAGACAGAGAGAGAGACAGCAGTGTGCCTTGGCGGTATGCAAATTCTGGGCTTGCTCTAGACGCAGGGAGCAGCCGATGAGTCTACTCAAGATACTACAGACACTTCAGAATGAAATAAGGACGTTCCATAATTTTATTTCGGATTAAAAAAATAATCTTTACGATGATTTCATCTTAAGTGCATTTATGATTCTTGTAGGCTTTTGACAAAGGCTGACTCATAACACAACAGTTATGTCCCAAGTAATATTAATGTCTCGGGAATTTTTCTGGTCACTGGAAGTCACGAACTTATATAGCTGTTATTCTCTGCATCGCCTGCGACATTAAGCCCGGAACTTTCTAAGTACCAAATCTGTACGCCAACCACTGCATTACCTGTATAATGACAAGGCTTCAATGCAATTTTGAAGCATTTAGATAGACAAAACTTAGGCCCAGATGTGGATAACTCTCAATTCACGTGAATCTTAGAGTGTGTTTTATATAATAGTGTACATAATTCAATTTAATTTTCAGATATTTAAAGGAAATAATTAATTTCGAAATAAACAGACAATTTTGTAGTTAACCCCTTACATATTTAAACTAAATTAAACCAAACGCTTTAGTGTAGAAAAGATAACAAGTACATCCATAGTTGAAATAAAAATTATTGTATCTAGGATTGATGGTATACAGTCGAAATTTAGTCATAGGATTGATGTCTCAGTATTTCTTATCAACTGATCGTCTCCTTGTAGCACTGTCGCACTACACAGTGTGCCCACAATTACAATTTTCCACAATAAGGAAACAAACTAGTAATCGCTATTAACCCCAATTAACAAACGCAAAATATACGTCTACTTAAAAGTGACGTCACGGTTACCCCTTGACAGCTCTCACTTCCACCCGCCATTACAAAACCTCAGATTACTTCGTGATGCATACAGACTAAATTTAAACTTCTGTTTCTTTCCACAAGGAGACTCGACATATCTGCTGTCTCTTTCTCTCACCCCCTCTACAAGCCTTTCCCGTCGAAGAGACAAGGAAGACGAAGGGGGAGAGGTAGTGGTTTGTGAGAGATGTTCAGTGCCAAATGGGAGAAAAATGTATTACGTAATTACTGAAATTTAATTAGAAGTAATTAAAACCAAAGCTCGTGGATCGGGAGAGGAGGGGGGGGGGGGTTTGAAAGAGGATGGAGAATTTGTGTGCTCACTTTTTAGTTCCTACGTACCTCTCTTTCGAAAAACCAACCCCTTTGGCTCCGGTGTGGTTTCGGCGCCAACTGTGTTCTGAGAGGGTATAATATACATGGGGAGGTAATTAATACTAGAGGGTAACCTCTTTCCTCTAACCAAGCCTTGGTCCAGCGGGTAATTTGCATGAGCGGTGATTATTTATGTAAATAAAGGCTGTTGGAAGGTCGGTCCTCTTTCTCATTTTGTGGACTTTGACTATAAGGTGGGGTGGGTAGGTGGTGGAGTGGATCCACTTTGCCACCGAACTATATAGCCCGGTGTTTCTCACTGGCTTTTCCATTGGTCCGCGTCGCAAGGGGATGAGGTAAGGAACGAGGGTGGCTAAAATTGGTAATTATCTATCTATAGAGGTAATCCTTTATAGTGGTTGGCTTCATACTGGGTTAAAATGGATTCATACGTGGCAAAGAGAAGGTGGCTGAGGAAAGGTAAAAATGTTATTTACGTAATGGTACAACGGACAGAGCAGGACATGATGAAGATGACGCGGAATGAAAGTTCCTGGTGGTCCAGCAAGGACAATGCAGATAAGATAACGGCACAGCTTGACTCATAAAACGAGTGAGATACACGTCACTAACTAACTAACTAACTAGATGGATTACCGAACCCGAAGGTTCATCACCGAATTAACCAAAGCCCTCCACCGGACCCTGTCCTGGGCCAACGAAATCTAGTCTCCTTCAACTCCAATCTCCCATAGATCCCGCCTGAGATTATCCTCCCATCTACGTCTAGATCTCCCCAGCGGTCTCTTCCCCTCAGGCTTCCCAACTAGTGGACCCAACCAACTAGATGGCTTACCGAACCCAAAGGTTCATCACCGAATTAACCAAAGCCCTCCACCGGACCCTGTCCTGGGCCAACGAAATCCAGTCTCCTTCAACTCCTATCTCCCATAGATCCCGCCTGAGATTATCCTCCCATCTACGTCTAGGTCTCCCC
>NW_019060803.1:32024-56384 GCF_000696155.1 Zootermopsis nevadensis | reverse complement strand
TCCACCGGACCCTGTCCTGGGCCAACAAAATCCAGTCTCCTTCAACTCCTATCTCCCATAGATCCCGCCTGAGATTATCCTCCCATCTACGTCTAGGTCTCCCCAGCGGTCTCATCCCTTCAGGTTCCCCAACCAATACACGGTGCACACCTCTTGTCCCATCCATGCGCGCTACACACGTCACTAATTACGCCTTGAAATTAGCGATACGTGATGAGGGAAGGGATGTAAGTTGATACAGATGTTTACGTCCTTCAAGCCACAGAAATAACGCTATTAATAACAGTAGTAGTAGTAGTAATAATGATTGTTACTCTCACGTAAACGTCGCCCACAATTCTGAAGCGATAACGGTCCGATTGGCCAAACCCAAGCAAAACCAACTACAAAGATACCTTCATTTCCAGTTACTAAAAAATGGCAACTTATAACAATAACTACACCAAAATTATGCCAGTTAACATAACATGGCATTCACTGTTATTGAAAGTTAAATGATATTAATAAACATTAATGTTTGCATAGTTACTAACATAACTTATTAAAAAAAAATTGTGTATCGAATGAAAATAAACCAGTGAATTTAAATGAAAGACAGGAGGGTTACGCTAATTCAAATGTAAACGTTGATTTTGGCGAGGTCAATTATTGGCCTAATTATTAGTTTTTAAGTCTGGATTACATCTGATATCGTTTTAAACTAAAGTGTGTCATCCATCTTCAGAGTCCTTTAGATTCCTGAGGTGAACCTGGTATGTGCTAGTGGAAAGTTTTGTACAGTAGTGGTGATGCATGTCAAATGATTGAAGGTCCCCTTGTTTCGTTTTCTTTCATTGCTGCAGTGAATGAATTCTACTGAAATGTAGAATTTAATTATTCGTGTTTTTTTCCGTATAATCACAATTGTACATAAATAAAATTATACATAAGATATTAAAATCATTTACATATTTGGTACAACTTTTTACTACATGTTTCGGTTACATTGAACCATCTTCAGGTGTAAAGTTAAAATTATAATCTTATAAACTAAAACTTAATTACTGTTGTTGTGTAACTTCTGATGATGTTTACTTCCAAATTCATTGGAGTGAGGGTATATTTTGAAGTGATAGTGGTTCAACATTGGCCTGTAACGTAAATAATTTAAAATATTTTTAAATATTACTGAACTTGAAAGAACGCGTATAGAAGACAAAATGTAATAAGGTAAAAATAAATAAAAATGGAATGTAAAATGTAAAAATGAACATACCTAGGAAGAGCGTTCAAGTGTTGCTTTTCTTAAAAGGACTTCGCATGTTTTCCCTGACGTGTTCGACAGATATTCTTGATGCCCGTTGTACAACAAATTCACTTTCAATGATTTTAATGGCCTGACCGATGTTCTGCGCGTTGCCCTTCGAGTCAGCCGTATTTTCAACCTTTTGATAAATCTTCATACTTATTATTGCGATTCACTGCTAATAATTTATTTAAGGAACCACGTACCATAATTCAACTTTTACGCATGTCTTCAAACCGTTTAATAATTTTGATTCAAACATCAGGAAATGCATTTCTGTTGCCGACTGCAATTTTCGATTAATTAAATTTGTGTTAACTGACATTTTAATATTCTTGTACGAACCTTCATGTGTAAGGGTGTCTTGTCCTTCGACACATTTATGTTTTTATGATATTATGTTGGCAGGCCTGTTATCGTGAGTATTTATTTTGTTTGCGACGAAAATAAGGCGGTTCGTAGGCTATGAGGTGCGATCGGAAAGTTTCAAGACTGTGTCAATAGAGGGCGAACCGGATGTAGTACTTCTGCTGCTAGGGGGTGCGGCCTACATTCATAGTGAATCGGTGTGCCAGCCGGCATCATCGAATTAGCATTTGTTTCTTAGTTATGGGCGTTTTGGTAGTGCATTACACCGACCCTCCTGCGCTTTCGGAATGGCGTGTGCATCAAATTTTGCCAAAGACTCGCCAAAACGGCTACGGAAACCTATGAAATGCTAAAGCAAGCATTTGGGGAGTCCGCAAACTTTTGTGTGGCATTCACGTTTTAAAAATGGCCGAACCTCTGTCGATGATGACGAGCGTTCTGGACGACCATCTTCGAGCACAACGCCCGAAACTGTTACGAAGATCGACGTCGTACCATCAACGACTTGTGCGACATTGTTGGGATAGGCTATGGGACCTGTTAGCTGATTCTAAAGGAAGAACTCCACATGCGACGTATCGCAGCCAAGTTTGTGCCAAGGCTCCTGTCTGAGGACCAGTAGCAGAATCGACTTCTCGTTTGTCAGGAGGTCAAAGATCTTGCAAGAACCGACCCCAACTTCCTTTCTAAGCTCTGTGTGACTTCTTCCTCTTCCCAAAGATGAACATTCAGCTAAAGGGAAGGAGATTTGAGGCGATAGAAGAGATTCAGGCAGAATCGCAGATGGTGCTTGACAGGCTGACAAAGAAAGATTTCCAGGGATGCTTCCAGGCTTGGCAGCGGCGCTGGGATCGTTGTGTTCACTCCCAGGGGAACTACTTCGAGGGTGATGGATGAATTTAATACCTGAGATAAGTGTACGGGTTTTTATACGCGTAGTCTTGAAACTTTCTGATCGCACTTCGTATATCTCCCATGGACGTGCCAATGATATATTTTAAGGTACACTTGCGAGAACGGTCTGAGTAAAATCGCGCAAACCCACAATCAGAATACCAGGGGCGACATTTAAACCTTTTAACTCCATAAGAAACTATTAAACAGTAGTTCCAACCATCGTGAGTGACGTCACGTTCGTATTTGCAAACAAATAACTAGTGGCAGATTTCACTCACTGCGTTCGTCTTGACTTCATGAAACAGAACAACTCTGTTAGCAGTTTCAGAATTCTTCATCAAGTTACAGCAGATTCTTTAAACGAATATGGTTAAATCCATCAACGGATATGCTAGGAGTGTTCATAGTTCGGTTTGAAACACACAACGACACGGCTGGAAAATGGAAATTTCTCGCGGCAATGCAATAAATTTGATTACTTCCTGTTCCATTTTATTACGAATTCCTACCAAGAAAATGTCACTTTCATACGTCATGCAATATTCATTACACATGCACCAGTAAGATAGAGAAACATAACCTAACAAAAGCAAGTAAGTACCACGCAGACATGACAAAGCAAGTGAAAACTGTATATATTACCTAACAGACAAATAAGAGAATACCAAATAAGCTGGTCTCGGAATATCTAAAATATGGACAATTCAGCATTCCGAGAACGTTTTATGAACATAAATCCAAAGGGAAAAAGATAGTTCGGAAATCATTTTTGTACTCAGATTTTACAAAATTTAAAAATTAAGCATTCAGTATTTTCTTCGTATTTGATGCAACCCGGTGGCAAAAGGACTTGGAGAAAAACGTGCCCCAGTGCCACTTATTATTTAGTGTTCTGTCTGACGACAGGTCCATATGAACAGGATCCCTCCATCCTTTTCTCGGACTGGGACCTGTTCATATACGTTCTTGGCAGATGATCCAGAAGTGGTTTGCCATTGCCTTCTTCTGTGTGTGAATGGAGTAATTGTTGGGATGCCACGGAGGAAAACTCCGTGTTGCCTAGACCACGGCCTTGCCCAACACAAGTTATAAATTCGGGCACCGCCGGGAATCGAACCCGAGACCCCAGGATTTCAAGGCCAGCGATCTAACCGCTAGACCACCTCATCTTATTATTATTTAGTGTTCTGTCTGACGACAGGTCCATATGAACAGGATCCTTCCGTCCTTTTCTCGGACTGGGACCTGTTCGTATACGTTCTTGGCAGATGATCCAGAAGTGGTTTGCCATTGCCTTCTTCTGTGTGTGAATAAAGTAATTGTTGGGATGCCACGGAGGAAAACTCCGTGTTGGCTAGACCACGGCCTTGCCCAACACAAGTTATAAATTCAGGCACCGCCGGGAATCGAACCCGAGACCCCCAGGATTACAAGGCCAGCGTTCTAACCGCTAGACCACCGTGGCACCATAAATCCCACAATGACTGCTCTGGGAGCGAACCTGGGCCATTGTGATAAAAATCCGGCGACTAAACTTCTGAGTTATTCTAAGGTCACAGTAGTACGTTTGAAATCCTCGTAATGCAGTTCTATGGTAGTCTTCTTTATCCAAATATGTTCCTACAGATCCCCCACGTTTCAACTACAATCTGCCTGATTCCATATCAATGCGATATGGCTGAAATAAGCTCTGTTGCGAGGTCTGACAATTCTGTTGAAGGATAGACAATGACAGATATATATATATATATATATAAAACCCTAAAATGCATTAGATGGCAGAAAAGGGAATTATACACGAGCCTTAGAGGTATATACGTACAACATACAAAAGGGAAGACAGCAGCTTAACCCTTTTCCGTGTTTCTTGGTGCCTTGGTAGAAATGTAAGGTACTTCACTGTGTGCATGAGGTTATGTTTCGTGGTTAATCAAACACCAGAATGCTTGTGTCAACAGCCAATAGGCTTTGCTCTCAACTTGTTACTACTATGTCTTCCCATCGACTCGTCTCGTCTCTTTGTAACCTCTCCCCCTTCCCCTCTCACAGGAGAGTGAGTACTACTTATGCTATACACACTCTCAAACGAGAAGTAGAGCAGTATTCTCGCCTCAGAAACAACTCCCATCTTCCAAAACTCTTAGCTTGGTTAACTAATGCAAATACCGCGGGATCGGTATAAGTCTTCTTCAGTTTCTACATTGCAGAATTGTCTTGCTAACACAAATGGCTAGCACATTTTCAGACGACACAAGAATTACCACGTAATGTGTGTCCTTTGCACGATGTGCACAAAATGGACACAAATTTGGATCGCCATGTCTGTTTGCATCTCAGTCTGTTCTTTCGGCAAAACTCAAATCGAGAACCGCTGGACGGATTTGGATGAAATTTGGAACGGACGATATGCCACTTGGGACTGTCATAAATACGTGAATTAAAGTTTCCTACAATTGGTAATAACAACATGGCGGATGAACAAAGTCGTGAAGTGGGACCGACACTAGCGCCACTTCAAATACGGCCATAAAATGAAGTACAGACAGAGATTTTCGAATGGTATAAAATTTTGAAATATAATCCATTGTATAATGCAAAATAACGTGTCAGCTGCATAAAAATACTTTACTCTGGCACCATGAGTCGGTCAGAACTGACGCGCCTTAAGACTTAACGGTCTTGATTTATTTTATTATTGCAATTACTGTATTACTTTTTTGTCAAACGGTAAATGCTTTGAGCGTTTGTTTTAGGTTGTTAATAGACGTGATAAATTATTACAATTTATCAGAAGTCATTCACACCCAACAGTCAGGCGACAGGAAAGTGAGTCAATGCAACAAACTGCTTTGTATGTAGGCCAGAGCAAAATTTCGGGAAACAAATCACAGCCACACAGAGAGTAATTATATTTACTATACACTGGGACATGTTCTAGGGTAGGAGTGTTTCTCATCGCGTGGTCCGCGACAGCTGCCGAACAGAGGATTAATTTAAGCCGGACCGAATATTCCAGATGACGTATTTTCCCACAGCTGGAAAAATTAAAGTTTCTAAACCGGTAACTCTTATGGTTCTTCGTTCTCTTTTGGCAACCAAACGGACTGTGTCGAAAATTATACCTCCCAGAGACAGCTTGAAGCACAGCCTCCCTAAGTACGACCAGTCCTTCGGATCTATACCGAAGTGACAAACTATATGTTATGCCCCTGAGCACGAATCATTGCCAAGGGTATTCAATGTCGCGATGACGTCTCCGCGATTTCAATATCTCATAAAAATGTTCATTTATCACGTTGTAAACAAATATATAAAAGAAAAAACATTATTAGAAGTATTATTTTGAATATTTATATTATGGACATATATTGAACATTGCCAATCGTTTTTCTTTTCAAACACGACATTTCGGAAACTGACTGTCTCCGTCATAAAATAGCATGGAAAGTAACTTTTTATTTACACGGGCTCCCTGGATAGAACTAGTCCCTACAATTGTCTTCATGACACCAAACCATCCTCTCAGAAACACTGACATTTAGTTCAGATCTAAGATACCATATACAAAGAATTAAATAACCTGTACAAAATACAATATCCATAAACCCCACGAAGACCTAGCTAGAACAACATAATCAATCATGAAAGAATGTTGTCCTCTGGGTTATTACGCCGTGTAGTCTAGTAGAAGTATACCGACGTTTCAGAGGTCCCTGCTGCCTTCACTGTCCCGTGAAAATATTCCGACAGTACATAATATTACGTCCTGATATTCCACGAAAAAAAACACAAGCTTTGTTGAGAATTCTTAAAATATTTAGCAGCAGAGTTATATTTGAACAATTATCTCACACATTCATTTTCTACAAACGCGTGCAATTGTAACAAACTACGATTAATTAAAGATTTAAAGCAGATCCTTGGCCTCTCCCCCTTATACCGCATCAAGATCCCACGGTCATCTTGTCGTCAATAAAATTAATGAAACAAAACAATCACAAAACCTCCCCACCGCTCGCATCGTGGACTTGACTCACTCTTCCCCGTGGCCACTTCTCAGCACCAGAGAATCCTATTTCATCGAGCGCTCCCTATAATACTGCCAACAACTCTCCCGCTACCACAGATTGTTTCCATAAACTTGTTATGTCCTCAGGCTGTCCTAGGAAATAGTCCGCCAACGACACTGTCTCCCCCACTCATGTTTACATCTTGAAGTTCAACGACAAACTCTTTCGGGTACATTCCAAAACACTTAAGCGTCGAATCGTTTGAACTGGTCCTGTGGTTTAATGAATAAATGCAAGGGTGGATAAATTAAATTATCTCTATCACACTAAAATTGAGTGTTTCTGTAAATACAGCTACTTCTGTGTGAAAGATAATGTCACAGAAACAGCTGATAGTCAACTGTTCATCTAGGAGAAGTTATTAACATTTGAGACAGGATGATATTTTCTCCCATCCATTCCTCAACTGATATGAATATAATGACACTGAAGATCATCCCATCTTTGTACTGTATTTAGTGGCATAATTTCCTATTCAATGTACCGACAGGACGTGAGTGCGAACGTCTGAAGCGGTAACCACACAGTGCATCAGTTAGGTTAGGTAAAATACCTAACCTAACCTAACCTAACAGCGTCCATATTTAACTTGGATGCAAAACAATAACATGGAGGACTTGAACATCTTCACTAGGATCTAGGTTAAGTAATTTACCCTTTGATCTAGACACGAGATGCAGACATATGGGAACCAAAATAAATAATGAATATGTTCATATTTTTATATATCATAAAACATTTTAGAGGTTAAAATTACAAATACGGCCACGATGGAAAATATTTACCTTCTTATATCAAATTCAAAATTAACTTAAACCTCTCAAAACTTGAGGATCAGGTTTCGACTGAAGGTCTACAGGCCGGTTGTAGTGACTCGAGACTTTTCGTGTTTTTCTTCAGTACATTAAAATAATACAAGGATATCATGTTGAAATAAGGCATAAATGTTTCCTTCCCTCGCTCGTGTTAACATTTACGCTTACTCTGAGATCTTCATTAGTTAACACATTTTCAGAATCGCCGTTTGACCTCTACTGTTAGCCGGGGGGCTGAAACAGTGGAGTATAGGACATAGCAACTGTGTAGGATTTAAAAAATTTCATGGCAGTTTGAGAAGCCCGGATTAATGCTGCCAACAACACAGCATACTCCACTGATTATAAGCGGACACACGTAACACGCAGTGCAGATATGCATAAAGAATGAAAACCACGTTTTCGTGAAAGTTAGAACTATAAAGACGAAGGATGAAAAAAAAAGAACAAAACAAAATGTAAGACTTAAGAGACGATGTAAACTGAAACAATAAGCGGAAAGGAAGTGGAGAGAGATAAAGACCAAGACTTGGAAAGAATATATGGGTACTTTTGTATATTTACAGGTTCCCTTGCACAGCCAATTGGAGCTCATTCTAAATGAATTCTTTCTATGCAAATTATTCCTACGTAGAAATAAAAAAAAACAACAGGAAAGAGAACCTAGCTCTTAAAATATTCGAATTTTTCACTCACTGCTTGTTTGCAAATACTTTTCCCTCTCAGTCCGAAATGAAGACAAAGTGGAAAAGTCCTTTGTGCAGTTTTCATTTCGAAATTTCAACTAAACTCCCCTTCACCCTAAAATGTTATACTATCCGCTGTGAAGTTTCCACACATCACTGCGTTCTCAACTACGTCACTGCAAAAGACACAATAATATAAGTACATAACATACATATTATCAAGTACAATGCTGGTAAACCTGGTTTCTGGCCATATGACAACAAATATAAAATTATAATACCGCAACCTTGGCTCACAAAAAGAAATTAAGATGAAAGTTAGGCTTAAATACGTCTATTAAACGAAGTCATCAGCGGAGAGCTGCCTATAGTATTGTCGATGTCCTATTACTTTGTGTCTAAGCCCCATACCAGTAATCTGGCATAGTTCGTTACGGCTTGGTTCCTGCAACGGAACGGCAAGGCACCTTTGCGGGAGCGGTGGCATTCGCTCCATTGTCGCACGCTGACCAATACTGCGAGAACAACGAAGAAATGTTATTTTGCAAACCAGAGTTGGCGATATCTGGGCAGAATAAACATTGCATAAAACGTTTCTCCCAATAACATTCATCGGAGAATGAAAGTTGTTTATATGGATGACTGTGTAGACATTTTGCTGAACCACAAGGCAAATCTCGGAAAGGCAAGGTCGAGTAGCAACCAGCGGAGAGTCAGACCACGGACAGAAACCAAAGAGGCTCCATCTGAACATTTCTGTCTTCTGGGTTGTTGCTACACAGCGCAACAACCCAGAAGACAGAAGTCTTCATACTCTGATGACGGAGGCAGTATGACCTCTGAAACGTTGGTTAACATCGACCAGACTACAGAGCGCAACAACCCAGAAGACAGAAATCATCATACTCATCGCTCTGATGATGGAGGCAGTATGACCTCTGAAATGTTGGTTAACATCGACCAGACATCACAGCGCAACAACCCAGAAGACAGAAGTCTTCATACTCTGATGACGGAGGCAGTATGACCTCTGAAACGTTGGTTAACATCGACCAGACTACAGAGCGCAACAACCCAGAAGACAGAAATCATCATACTCATCGCTCTGATGATGGAGGCAGTATGACCTCTGAAATGTTGGTTAACATCGACCAGACATCACAGCGCAACAACCCAGAAGACAGAAGTCTTCATACTCTGATGACGGAGGCAGTATGACCTCTGAAACGTTGGTTAACATCGACCAGACTACAGAGCGCAACAACCCAGAAGACAGAAATCATCATACTCATCGCTCTGATGATGGAGGCAGTATGACCTCTGAAATGTTGGTTAACATCGACCAGACATCACAGCGCAACAACCCAGAAGACAGAAGTCTTCATACTCTGATGACGGAGGCAGTATGACCTCTGAAACGTTGGTTAACATCGACCAGACTACAGAGCGCAACAACCCAGAAGACAGAAATCATCATACTCATCGCTCTGATGATGGAGGCAGTATGACCTCTGAAATGTTGGTTAACATCGACCAGACATCACAGCGCAACAACCCAGAAGACAGAAGTCTTCATACTCTGATGACGGAGGCAGTATGACCTCTGAAACGTTGGTTAACATCGACCAGACTACAGAGCGCAACAACCCAGAAGACAGAAATCATCATACTCATCGCTCTGATGATGGAGGCAGTATGACCTCTGAAATGTTGGTTAACATCGACCAGACATCACAGCGCAACAACCCAGAAGACAGAAGTCTTCATACTCTGATGACGGAGGCAGTATGACCTCTGAAACGTTGGTTAACATCGACCAGACTACAGAGCGCAACAACCCAGAAGACAGAAATCTTCATACTCATCGTCCTGATGACGGAGGCAGTATGTGACCTCTGAAACATCTGAGAGGGCATAACTTATTGTCAGATGATGAATTTTTCTACGTAATATATTATTTTATTTCTAAACAGAGGCTCTCAATTAATTCCTGTATGCCGCCACATATAAACTGCAACACAGGGAACGCAATTACGCCATCAATAATCGATCTATCGATAGTCTCTCTGCGATTACACCGGACAAAGTTAACTTGTACCCTTGAAACACTGTAGTTCTAACTGCTATAATAATAAGTAACAGATGTGATAAAATTTAGGTCGTTACTTTTTTCAAATTCAAATATATCAATACATCAATAATAAAGATCTGCATAAAAGTGACCAATTTTGAAAGCTTTCGTTAGTTACATATTAACTCATGAGAATCACATTATAAGAAATACATTTTTAGAAACACAACCGCTTTAATAAACGTGCATATTGTTCGACTTATGGGGTACAGACTATTTAAATACTGGATGCTAATTGTTCAGTTCTGTAAAAGTGTTATGAAAATGGATGGATCCACCACATGAAGTACAGTGGCGCTATTGTTCGAGAGAAGGGTGGGGGTAACTAAACCAGAATGAAGGAAGAGTAGTTTTAACGGTAAAATAGGGGTTGGAGAGACGTAGAAGTAAAGGGAGGGGGGGTTGAGTTTTTGCAATAAAGAACAGGAAAAGGAGAACAATATCACAGCAGACGAATAAGACTGAAAAAAATCGCTATCACTTCTGAATCGTAGAATTTTTATAGAGAAATTACCTCGGATTCATTTTTCCCGTACTAAAGTAGGTGGAGTGAGTGGGGGGAGGAATTGATGGCGGTGGTTAGGGGACGGGGGGGAGGTCTTAAAAGAGAACAGGGGTCGTCTATAATAAAAAAGAGAGAGAATGGGAATTTGTGTTTGGGGGTTATGAATTCTCTTAACTGTTTGGGGGGCTTAAAATGATATGCACGAATAAAACGTTTAGGTTCTGTGTCTGTGTTGCCGGTCCTCTGTTATGTACATACATAGGTATTATTATATTTTCCATTGTCTCATTCCTTCGTTTCTGGGTTTATAGTACTCTATAAGACCAATAACAATTCAGACATGGGAAGGCCTCAGTTCCTCCGGCAATACGTCATAACTCCACGTAAATGGCTTCACCAAACAAAGGAGGAATCTTGTACGGAATTAAGAGCCAGTGTTCTAAATAACTTTCTCTGGATATCTGAGTGCCGAAGGAAAGTAGGCCGGATTAATCTTATATTATTATTTTTCTTTTCAATGTACAGTAAAACCTCTGTTAACCTACCCTAGATTATCCGATTCCCTCATTAACAGGCCGAATTTCAACCAGATCGATTGCGATCGATTTCTATCGATTTATACTTTGTGAGAGTTGGTAAAGAGAGACCCACGCGTCACGCCAACCCGTGTTTTCAGTCCGCGTGGAGACCCAGGTTTTGCTGATTATTACGAACACTCCAGGACTTTTAGAGAATTGGTTATTCGCATACAAAGACAAAAAACAACCCAGATGAAAATACGTAGCTTCTTCAAATCTGCCGGTTCCCGTAGAAGCTGAACCTCTAATATTTATTGTTCAGGACAACATAGCAAGCGAATCAACTGACATCAGCAGAATCACACCAGAATCTCCACTTCATCTGATGTACAGCGACTCACAATGACTGATAAATTCGCTATTTTAATACAGGGAATCCCTCGAACAGCGCTCACGAGTGACTCTTTTACCGAGAAAAATTTGTATTGAATCTCTATATATTACAGTGTTTATAAAAATGATTTAAATGTTTTCGTTTTAACTTTGCTAATTATAATTTTGTCTTCTAATTATTTGCTCATAACCATGACCACAATACATTCCCCTCGCTCATCCGACTTATAGGCTTATCCGACCTGTGCCCCCCCCCCATGTAGGTCGGTTAAAAGAGGTTACACTGTATATGACTTTTTATTTTCGTTACATTGTGAAGATAATAGAGCACAGGTCTGCCAAGATGTCTTCTCTTCAGGCTTGTCGAAAATTACCTCTCCCACGCGTGCTGCATGTTTTACCCCTCCTTGATTCAATCACACTAATAACGTTAGAATAACAGAATGGTGAAAATTACGAAGTTCGTAACAAAGGCGCCTGATCTCGGTCAGGAACCCGTCAACACTAGGACCGCTCTGTAGGAGAAAAACCACGATAAGAGCAACCAACTCAGATAACTCATATGTGCACAAGCGTTATACAAATAGATAAAGTTACGGATAAAAAATACGGAACGGTCACATCTCCTGGAGCTCGATTTTATTCAGGCCTACTTTATTTCTGGTTTATTTAACGACGTCGGAAGTGACTTCCGGATGATTAATAATGAATTGTAGAGGATATCCAAGGAAATAGTCATATAGTCACTGCCCAATTTTAAGTACTATCTCCTAATTTTTCTGAAGGTAAAAATCTCAAACAGGATAGCCGGTGTCCGGGCTGAGATTTAAACCTGGGACCTCCCAAATGTTTCCCTTGCCCTTAATATTCAACACGATCAGGTCATATAATTAATTTGATCTCAGTACTCGAATATCGTGTCACAAAAATATCTATATGGTAACGCTATTTCTGTGCCTAAGCAAAACCCTATGAAGGCCGCAATGTATGATTTTGAAGTAGTTTCCAATGGAATAACCTCGAAATCAAATTTGGTTAAAATCCGTTCAGTCGTTCTCGAGTTACTATACTTCAGAACCTGTAGTTCGTAAGAGCAATCAAAGATGGCAGTGCCAACTTTGCGGCGAGCCTCTTCGATTGTTACTCAGCCCGATGGCAATGTCAGACAAATCGTAATGCAATGAAAATTAACCACTCCATACTTGTTCCAAGGTAAAACTAGAGTGTTTATAATAGTAAAATGAGTTGGACTGTACATTTTACTCATATCACGATTGGGACACTCCATCTTCGATTGCTTTTACATCTCTCACATAAATGTTAACGACACTCGATTTTCCATGTGGACACATTGACCTTCGAACGAAATTGTCATCCCTTAAGAGTTTCTGCGTCTGCTTTGCTTTGCTTTGCTTGGACGCAAGAAGAATTTTATCGTAAATCCATACCGAACAAGTCAAGCACTATGGTTTTGTGAAATCTGAAGGCAACTGACCACAGCCTCCAGTTTGTGCTGTTTCGATAAAGATTTTCTGACTCCTAATACAGACGCATAGCACGTAAACCCGCGTATTCGTAACTACACTCGTTCTTCGTTAGTAAAGTCTGATACTGGAGGAGATTCTTTGTCACAGACTTTAAAACAATAAAAAAAGATCCACACAAAAGCTACGAAAACTTTGTAAGATTTGAGGTTTTCACAGCGTTGAGTATGAAGATTTCTGTCTTCTGGGTTGATGCGCTGTGTAGTCTGGTCGATGTTAACCAACGTTTCAGAGGTCATACTGCCTCCATCATCAGAGTATGAAGATTTCTGTCTTCTGAGTTGTTGCGCTGTGTAGTCTGGTCGATGTTAACCAACGTTTCAGAGGTCATACTACCTCCGTCATCAGGGCGATGAATATGCCAATAGGGTTTGTGGGGCTTGGTTTATAGAAGCCGGGCCGTGAATGGAGTAGCCTGCCCCGAGCCAATGGGAGCAGTTGTTTTTGGTAACGGTTCATCTATCGATGATATGAATGACAGATCGATTTTAAGGAATATGGAAGGATGTGTCGTCATTTAATTATGGTTCTAGGCCGGTAATTGCGTAGAAGGACTGTGAAAACCCACAGAAACCCTCAGCCAGAATAATCTGACCCGGGGCGAGATTCAAACCCAGGAACATCCGAATACGTGGCTGAGTTCTAACTAATCCAAAGTTACATTACTGTTAATTCAACAACCAGATATGTTTCAAATTATCTGTCTTTGGTTTGGTTCTAAAATTGTAATACAAAACCTATTACGGAATTATAAACTACCACAGCGATAAATGTTTTATTCTGAACGTGCTGCATTTTTCTCTGAAGTCAAGTTGAAAATCACGCACAAAATTTGATAACTAGATTGTGGAAGTGCGAATGAAAATAATAGTACTTCACTTTGCTAACAATTCAGACTGAATAATTTTATGAATAGAACGTGTTACATTCTTCGTAAAACTTATTGTCTTTAAATACAAATTTCGGTCTTTACCGAAACACGAAACCGCGGTATGATGTTACAGATCTGCAGGATTTGGAAGCTGTTTGGTAGACTATGATGAGGCACGAATAGTTCTGAGTGTGTGGATGGTACGAAAGACCAAACTGCCATTAACTCAAACGTCAAGTCCTTTCAAACCCATCCACACGTTCGTATATACATCGTGGTCTTGTATAAAAAAAGACAGGATAGAAATTACTTCGTGTAAAAGGAGTGGGAGGATGGTTAAGCACCGAACAGGGGGTCGAGGGAGAGAGGAGAAATGGCGGAGGGATACAAAAACTAACATGGACGGCCCGTGTCCATTCATGCACAACTTCACTCCTTTCTAATCCCATCTTCATCATCATGGTCGGAGGTGGGGGTTTCTGATCTGAGCCATGTCCGGAAGAATTAGAAAAGAAGACTTAAAACCTGGCTGGACGGGTTTATATCATGTAACACGGTAGTAAACCAACATATAAATGTGTGCCTCACAGGGTGATTGCCAAATAAGTTACATTGGTCACATAAATACAAACGTGTTGAGGTAGTGTACTCCAAGATGTTCACTTAACTACGCATACACAAATTTTAAGATACTTTCATTCTTAACGACGTAAATCCGTACTCTGCAGAAATCACAGTTTTTAAAACCAACAATTATTTTTCTTCTGGGTTGTTAGACCGTGCAATCTGGCAGAAGTTTGTCGACGTTTCAGAGATCCTTGCTGCCTCCATCATCTTCAAAACCCACCGTCGTGAAAAACTCAAATCCTAAAACTATTTACCTTGTATATCATTAAATATACACTTTAATTTAATATTACAGAATATAATAAAAATCTCCATTTTATAACATGCGCGCTTACGAAATGTTTTGTATGATAAACCACTCTTGAAAAGTGTATCATGTCTTTCTTAAGTCTTCACGCAAATTACAAGTTATTAACCAAAATAAAATTTCGGTCGACAATTATTATGTAACTTGAATACAATATTAATGGAAATTCGTCGAGAAGATAAGGAGACAGAGTGAGTGGACGGAGGGCCCCATTCCACTGTGCGTTCACGTTTTGCATAGAACGCGGAGGTATAAGTGCTTGATGGCCTCCAGATCTCCCCCAGACACATCCAGGGGCGAACATCCCTCAGCTGGAACACCTCACCTCAATCTGTTTGTATGAAATACATCCTCCCTCTCCAACCACCCTTAGTACAAGGGATGGACGGTCTGAGACAGAATGGTCCACTTCAGGGTACATTGAGAGAACAGTTCAGTGTGTACGTTAAGCGGAACACTTGACCCTAAAATTTAGCTCCTTTCATCAAGTCACTCTTACGGTATAATTAGACTTAAATGTGGAGTACTTCTGCGCAGGTCTGGAAAAGGATGTCCCATCATTTCAGTTCCTCACACATGACAAATTCTGCTTAAAGAACTGATTTAATCTTACGTTACATAATCACGTTATTTCGACTTTGCTAGGTGAAAGTTTAGTCGAAAAAGAGAGAGCTCATATAAGTACGTAAGGATTTGGAAGGAGACTGACACGGAGTATTTCATGATACCATCTCAGAATTCGTCAATTCTAGGGAAAACCCAGTCGGGATAACCTAGCAATAATTGTCATTAAAAATTATCAGTATTTACAAAGTGTTGGGTCACTTCACTAATCAGACAAACATTCTACTCGCAAACCATTTCCTTCACGACTGACGATGGAAACAGTATGTTCCTCCTAAACGCTGGCATCTACCTAATAGTCTACACTGAATCAGAATCCATCAAAAGATAATTGGTAATTCAACTATTTGGTTCATATGATTACCAAACCCATCCTTAGACAACTTAGAACCTCATTTTTATTTCCTTGAAATTAAGATGCTTCATTTATCATGTAAGTAGACATTCTGACAAACCTCATATTCCATGCGTTAACTTCAACTTATAAATATAAATATAGTACACTTTAACGTCTGCCCTGGCAGAGATGAAGGCAGAAATGAGCTGGAATTAGGAAAAACGTCGTCAGTTTCGTCCTACGATCCATTTCACATCCAGACGAAGCGGATCTGATACCTGGGTTCGTCCTCAACAAGATGGGGCCAGAATCTAGCCCAACTGTGCAATAGTACAAAAATAAATCCTCAGATCTAACACAAGACTCAATTCTCTGACCTCTTCCAAAATCTTACACTTTCAAATGTGGCACTATAGCCGTGAAACACGAACGATTTAAATCGGTCTTGCCTAGCAGACACTAAAACTGGAGGAATATAAAACAAATGCTTTATTACAAGCGTCATTTCAATACGCGTTACAGATAAAGGTGGTGGGAGGTGCGTAGTTAAACATGAGGCTATGAAGTTGACTGCAAAAGCGATCTGAACAAACCTGAACGCCATATGTTTGAGTAATTCTAATTAACTGCGCACTACTAAAATTTACAACACGAGGACGAAGCAGAACTTCAGCTATGATTCATACAAGGGAATTAAAATGCCCCTTGGAGAGGATTGGTCAAAGTCAGGTGTGCACATAAGGGTCAGCTCCGTAACAGACCAGAGCGCAACCCCCACCCCCTTTCCAACACTTCAATTACATGAAACCGTACACCCACGCAGGAACACTCACTCCTACGTATATGATATTAAAATACGACTCAAATGGAAGGAAGGCATATATATAGTCTACGCAGACACTAAATGAGTTACGAACAATTCTCTACAGGCTGGCACAAAAGTCTGGAGCAAAGATCAAGGCTTATTTTTTATTTCAATTTCATAATAATTACAGCATGTTACGATACGTACATATGACGTCACTATTTTTACACGGTCCCCCCCTCCCAATTGACTCCAAATTTCAAATACGTAAATTCTGACATTTTATCAATATCATTCCAGCGGTTTTCGAGTAATTAGATAAAATATTTTATTAAAATTAGATTATTTGGTTATTCCGTCAAATCACAATGTATTTAAAATAAGATAATTAAAATGTCATTCTGTGTTCCATATCGAATAATCGATTTACAATTGGAACAGTTACAACATGTTTCGGTTTTATAAAACCATCATCAGGTGTAAAATTATATTAAATTTAAAACTCAATTACAATTTTTTTACAATTTTTCGTAGTGTAGTTTTTTGGAGGTCGTGTCCAGATATTTTCATATAATGGATCAACTTTATTGTTTGAAGTGATGCTTTTGATGTTTACATCGGTCAGAGATGAAATAGTAGACAACACAGTTGTGTCTGGAGGTGATCCAGAAGTATTACCGTATCCGATCACGGTTTATTACTGAATATTTTGTTTAAAAATGTTCTCTCGTTTCAGATTTATCGGACACCCTACAGCAGACATTATTATTATTACTACTCAAGTCTCGCTAAAACATTTCGGTGGTTACTTCTGGGGACCAAGAGATGCGAAACACAGCAACTGTATGGTCAATGTGTAGTGACGCCACTGTAGTATCATAATAATCATGTTCTCTATAGCCACCGAACGTAGAGGCTGGGTGTAATAACTTAATATTCGGACATTCCACGTTAGAATCTCCATTCATAGACGGTTATCCTGGTTTTCAAGAATTCCTTCAGACAAATTCAGGGGTCGCATCTGAAACTAAGCCTCCTTCCACATACCTTCCAATTAATTATTCAACGATCTAAAGATAACGTAGTTTAAAAGAGACGTTTATTAATAAAGACTCAATCAACCAACCACATCACAATAGCCATTTATCCTTCGTTTTATAAAAATATTTTAAAGCAACATATATTTTGAGAATGATTGCTAAGATATGTAGTACAACACGAAGATGGGGTGTAACCTGCATTATGTGTAACAGAGGTTTACTGTTATTTTCTGTGCTTAATTTCTGCGTTCATGTAATGATTATTTGAATCTTTGTTGTGGAACAGGTAATACTAAATAGTATTAAAATATATTAAAATTGTCCGTCAATCACAATAAAGTAATATAAGATAATTAAATGGTTAAAATATTATCCTTTGTTCCGTATCGAGTACTCGATTTACATATGGAACATTCTCGACATGTTTCGGCTTTCATAGAGCCGTCATCAGGTGTATGTTATAAACTCTTAATTCAATTACTAATTTTTAATTTTCTTATCATTTCTTCGTTTTTCATTGTATCAACATTTATTGATGTGTTATATAACACTGATGTAATCGTATTGTCGGAGTGATGTTAATGCTGCGTATATTGGTCAGAGAAGTAATATCGAAGTTGTAAGAGGAGAGATCAGAAGTACATCGTATCGGAGCGAGGTTTAATATTGTTTTTTTTTATTTAGTGTTCTGTCTGACGACAGGTCCATATGAACAGGATCCTTCCATCCTTTTCTTGGACTGGGACCTGTTCATATACGTTCTTGGCAGATGATCCAGAAGTGGTTTGCCATTGCCTTCTTCTGTGTGTGAATGGAGTAATTGTTGGGATACCACGGAGGAAAACTCCGTGTTGCCTAGACCACGGCCTTAAATAAAATCACAATATGACGCACCTACAATATCTTAGGTAATACTAATTTAATTTTAATGAAGGTATAATCTCATTGATTTAAATCGTGCGTATAATATCTCTTCCCAATAGAATGATTTCCTATATTTATGTTCCAGGTCGAAATGAGTCTTCTTTCAAGATTTCAGAGTGGTATAAACATTATATATATGCCTAACGGGTATCACACTAACAAAACGGGTAGAAGAGACACCTTATTTGAAAATTCCTCCTTCCCACCTAGCTTTTACAATCTTCTTTCCTTAAACTCTGTCCTTCTGCATCACCAGTTTTAACACCGTTCATTTACGATTCCACTGTTAGGTTTCGGTTGGCAAGAGAATCTCTTTTGCCTTGCATTTGCCCGACTCTACCGTTTGTAGATACAAGACGAGAAGTAAAGACTACAATGAAGAGAATAAGACAGCTTCAGAACACCCATCCTTGCTTTGCAAACCTCCAAATCATCCACTTCTGCTAACACACACACAAAAAATGCTGTTATCTAAAGCAGGAGAAGGAGAAAAGGAAAGGATGATATGAAAACGAAGAAGGGAGAAGGAAAATAGAACTGTAAGAGTGGTAAATAGTGGCAATTCGTAAAACGCGTTCTGCCGTCACTAGTCATTCTCGAGAAATCTTACAGACGCCTGTGAAGCAGTTCTCTGCCACTGCGTCTCCAGAGAAAACAATCCCCATTTTAAGAAGAGAGTAATCCACGATGTTATACAGAATAAATTCCACTTCTGCATAAACCACGAAGTGTTGCATGTGCTCCGGGAAAGTGTTTAACACTCAACTCGACTTGAAGAAACGAGTAATTTTAGCGACTGCATTATTATTATTATTTTTTTGAAAGATTAAAATCATAATTCAGAATTATCCTTACATCTACAAAAGAGAGATAACATCAACTCTGTAGGTACATCAAATTATTATGAATAAAAAATCTAGATTATTATGAAGTAAGTTCTAAAATCACTGACTGTAGCCCAGGAACGATTATAAAATTCAGAAGCTCCTTACAGACTAAAAAGAATTAATTCAGTATAAGAAGATGGGTGGATATTAAACTGGATGTTAGAATATACAAAAATTACTACATGTTGTTTAAAATTAACTTTGTGTAAATCTATTTTAAAATTGAATAAAATTTTTCTTGCATATTATCCATCGTCTAGTAAATATAAAACGTAAAACGACGTTTCGGAGATGGGACTCTATCTCCGTCTTCAGGTTCCTACACAGTTGGGCCCACTAGATAGAGCTAATCCCTATCTCCGGACCATATAAAACGTAAAACGACGTTTCGGAGATGGGACTCTATCTCCGTCTTCAGGTTCCTACACAGTTGGGCCCACTAGATAGAGCTAATCCCTATCTCCGGACAAAGTAAAAAGAGTCCCATCTCCGAAACGTCGTTTTACGTTTTATATTTACTAGACGATGGATAATATACAAGAAAATTTTTATTCAATTGACTCTTCGCCATCGTCAAGAAGTTTTAGATTTGATATATTTTAAAATTCGTGTAACGAAACATTTGTACAAAGGTTTGAACTCAAAATGGTATAACATAGAGTAAAAGTTTATCGTTTACTCAATTTTGCCCTAAGAAAAAATGGGTGGAATAAGGAGAAAGTGGAACATTTGAGTTATAATATATTCAGGTTCAGAGATCCATGCACATTCTCTTAAAATGCTGTAAACATGTCTGTGTAGTATCAAACGTAAATAAAAAATAAATGATTATGTGGTTCAAGAAGTTGGTAACCGAAGTAGCAAATCAAATTAAACATTCCTTAAGACAGATGTAACTCCTCTACAACTTTCATTTCTGGTATGTTTCAAAATTATATTTCATTATTTCAATATATTATCTTATTAATATTCATTTAGTCTTTATATTATTTACATTACAGGCTGATACAAAAACAACAAAAAACGTTCACCCACACTAAAGTCATATTGAGCATGATGTACATATACAGAACAACATCGAATATGTTATTAAAATGGAATAAAATCTGGAAAAGAACATCGTTTAATATCTGATAAACATATGATAAAAATGTACGCTAAAATAATATATAGAAATTGTATTTCAGAAATTGTATTTAAATTATTTATTGATTTGAATCTTTATATAATTATATACACCTGAAGATAGTTCTTTTAGGAACTGAAACATGTCGTGAAAAATGATGGTCTAATGTAAATCGGATATTTCGGTAAAGAACATCATTTAATATTTTAAATATTTTAAATGTTAATTATTGTAATATTTTAATATTTAATAAGACTTTATTGTGATTAGACGGACAAGATTTAAATAAATATTATATCACAATATGACGCAACTTTACCATCTCATTCCTTAAGAAATTAAGAGTATAATAAAATCCATGAACGGATTATAACTTTCACTTCAAAATGTCTTATATTCTTGCTAGCCCCCACAAAATATAGAGCGGCTATTAGCGTATAACTTAACTAACCAATTTTATCTTACAAACTTGACAAATGTTCACCTGGATAAGGAATCAGAACCATTACCATAGTCAAGAAATCCCACCATTAGATTCTATGATAGTTTAAATCAGTCTTATACCAACACTAAAGTTTTATAAGGTCCGTTTTGATATCATATTTCCATCTACGATGGGGCACCCAAATATTAAACAATAATTGTATCTGTTTGCAATGGACTCGAAACTTGGTTCAGGGCCAAGACATTACCGAAATATAAGCTTAATACTTGGAAAATTGAGAGATACTTGGGAGGACACAGGAAAACTGGACCTCGTAGAAATATACTCTAAGGATATGGACTGGGTTACATTAACTCAAGATACTATGGACCGAAACGTTGCCTATACTTTATATTTTACGAGACTATACAACTGATATTGAAATCCCCATAACAACTACGAATGCAATCAGATTTTAATTCTTTATGTACATCTGAAACGTCGACGTCTGCAATTACCGAGCGGTTAGATACTAGTTTTGGTCAAGAACTGTTTAAAACACGTAATTCGAGAAAACTGCACAGAGAAAATACAATCTGTGTAACTTTGCCATAAAACTGATCCTTTACAGAGATCAGTAGTGAAACGATTCAATTCTTAAACTCGCCACTAAGACGTAGGATTCCTAGTATTTTCTCACAACTCCACGAAATTATTCGCATTCAGTGCGCCAATACGGTAACAAGTCTTTTGGTAAAATAACATTCCACAAATCAGGCAATTTTTAAATAATTATATAATAACTGCACTGCACAATAAAACATCTGACGATCTACTAATTTAAAGTTATGTGAATTATAAGTTCATGATCGCATAAGGACACAAGCGCAAACATTATTACTGGAGAGAGAGAGAGACAGAGACTTAAAACAGCGCATCTGACATCATCCATTTTATTTTCACAAACTCATTAAAGCATATATTTATTTTTTATTTAGTGTTCTATCTGACGACAGGTCCATATGAACAGGATCCTTCCATCCTTTTCTCGGACTGGGACCTGTTCATATACGTTCTTGGCAGATGATCCAGAAGTGGGTTGCCATTGCCTTCTTCTGTGTGTGAAGGGAGTAATTGTTGGGATGCCACGGAGAAACCGGGGAAGAAGCCCCCGGAGGAAAACTCTTCCATCCTTTTCTCGGACTGGGATCTGTTCATATACGTTCTTGGCAGATGATCCAGAAGTGGTTTGCCATTGCCTTCTTCTGTTTGTGAATGGAGTAATTGTTGGGATGCCCCGGAGAAACCGGGGAAGCCCCCGGAGGAAAATTCCGTGTTGCCTAGACCACGGCCTTGCCCAACGCAAGTTATAAATTCGGGCACCGCCGGGAATCGAACCCGAGACCCCCCAGGATTACAAGGCCAGCGTTCTAACCGCTAGCCCACCTCATCTTATTATTATTTAGTGTTCTGTCTGAGGACAGGTCCATATGAACAGGATCCTTCGATCCTTTTCTCGGACTGGGACCTGTTCATATACTTTCTTGGCAGATGATCCAGAAGTGGTTTGGCATTGCCTTCTTCTGTGTGTGAATGGGGTAATTGTTGGGATGCCACGGAGGAAAACTCCGTGTTGCCTAGACCACGGCCTTGCCCAACACAAGTTATAAATTCGGGCACCGCCGGGAATCGAACCCGAGACCCCAGGATTACAAGGCCAGCGTTCTAACCGCTAGACCACCGTGGCGGAAAGCATGTATAGTGTGAAGGAATGTTTGTATGACTATGTGACGTGAAATTTATGGAATAAATAGAAAATGATAAGTAAAATAACGTGGGGCTTAATAAAAAGTCACTCATTACGAAAGGCTACGGAAGTACGCCAGAAACATTACTTTCAATAAATACGGTAAACGCCTATCAGTGACACCGCGACTTAAAACAGATTCAATTAACCGGTTCGTCTGATATTTTTTGAAACATCCTATGGCCATCAGCACTCACTCCTGAAGGATTGTGAGGAGAAATGCAACGGCAATGCCGGTCTGTCGGTCGAACGAGCGGTACGAGAATTTGCATGATAATGGGGACAGTGCCGTGGCACTGGCGTCAGGACGCCTTCAGCGCCTCTCTGCAGGGGTGCAACAACACACAGAAGAAAGGAGAATAATGTCGAAACAAAGGCACGTCAGAATTGCACTTAGCTCTCAGCCAAGGAAGATAAGTACGATCAGACATAATCAGTAGCAGAATTACGTGGATATTAAACAAGGAGAAATCAAGCACTTCTCTTAAAACGTGTTTAAGATGTGAGACTTGTGGGTAAAAATGGAATTGGGGAAGTCATCTCAGGAGAGCAATTTCTTCGTCACCACCCCATCATTGCACATCAAATTCTATTAGCTCGGACCCTGAAGAATGGAATTTAGGGTTAAGAAACTTCTGAAAGTAATATTAATAAGACAGGAACCGAATATCTCGTAATTTAAAAGCCTGTAACAAACAACAAATATTCAGCAGACTCGAGAAATAAAGTCATTCGAAAAATTCTCGGCACAGACTTCTGGCATCATCCACTGGGTAACCTAGATCAGTGGTATTCAACCTGGGGTACGCGTACCCCCGGGGGTACGCGAAGACATCTTAGGGGGTACGTGAAATTTAAATAAAATATTATTTTATGATAAACACTGAATAATCAGTAATGTAATTTATTTAATTTATTTTAGATGTAGATTATATACTATGTATAACTTGAATTATACACCAACAACTTTGGGGGTACAAAGTTGAAGAGAAATTATATCTGGGGGTACGCGAACAAAAAAAGGGTGAATACCACTGCTCTAGATGATCACGTGTTTCTGAAATGAAATTTAAGGTTCTGACGACGGCAAATACGTAGGTAATTGTCTTCTGAATTTGTTTCGCCGTATAATCTCGTATAAGTTGACTGATAATTCAGAGGTGTTTACTGCCCTAATCATCATCGCCCGTCAAATCAAACGAGACTGCTCTATCACTTGAAATACAGCTGTTTTTATATAAATACGCTGACATTTTGTAAATTAAACGTCTCGGAATCTAAATGCTTTATAATTTCGGTGCATTACAACTGTCTGCACTATTTTTTTCTCTGGTGACTTGAATATTAACCCCACTTTCTTCTTCAATT
>NW_019060803.1:8921-23090 GCF_000696155.1 Zootermopsis nevadensis | reverse complement strand
ATATATATATATATAATTAAACTTTATCCTATTATGTTTATGTTCAGAAAACAGATTAGGGTTGACAACACAGAAGACCTGAAACACAGTAATAATTACAAGGCATTCAATTAATATTTTAAACGTAATTAACCAATTTTCGCAACACTGCAGCCGAGATTCGAATGGTAATGCCTGATTGTATAAATCCCAAACACGTACAGTCCAATTTCACCGCATTTAAGGAAAATATAGAATTACTTCAATCAGCGAGAACGTGGCCTCAATTGGTTGAGTTGCGGCGGGATCCATACGCGGATGTTTGTTACCTCTCGCGCGTTCCATATAAATGCCCAGCTGTCAATTGAAGCAAAATGGCTTCCATAATCAGGCTAAATTCATTCGCGGCATCAGCAGATAATGATGATGATGAAAGTGATTAGTAATTTATTAGTCCTGTATTTCTACGTTTCCAACATTGGTAGATTATCCCACCATTTAATTGCATCCCAATTACCAAACGTACATGTGTCTATTTTTAAATTTAAAATTATTTTAAAAGGCTTCAGAACAGATGCTGTGGTTGAGGGAATGTTTTAGCGGTGATGATACTATCAATGATTATTTATGATTTAAACTATTCACGTATTGGGGAGAGACGTAAACAGACAGTAGACCAGAGGGGGGCAGAGGGAGAAGAGGGGTTCATTTCACGTAACCGTTCCACCAGGGCCACATTGCATATAGAATAATAATTCAAAATAAACAAATGCCAAACCAGCTCACTCTGTACCCACACCCGATTCTGGTTCAAAAACACCCACAAACGAACTCAGCGTCATGGCAACACGACGATCAACATATACGATTCCATTACCGAGAATCAAAATCGGGGTGTAATAGTACCACAATCGAACGTGTCTAAAAGCAATTGGAGAAAGAACGACTTAAAGCACGGTCAAGGAGAACGTTCTTCAGCAGTTAATAAATATGCATCACTAACAAGAGAGCTTAATAAATAAAATATTTATTCTTAATATCCATAAAATCAGGAAACTAATGTTTAACCGATCACTACACACGAGACATTTTCAAGTGTCTACGATGAAATGTATGGACGAATATAACTTACCGTGATTATTACGTCGGTGCTGGTGATGTACGCGTTTGCTTATGAAAATTGTTACCGTCTGACAAATCCCATCCGCTCTGCCTGAGCTTAAACTTCCTTCTTTGTACTCAGAAACTTCCAGATTTAGTTCCCTTTCTTAGGCTGTCGTCAATTCTTAAGTGTAAATTTTCAAATAGGCTACGACCATTTACCCCATTACATTCCAATTTAATCATTCATAATATTACGATAAATTACAGGCTCAGATACACAATCATGAATGACATGAAATTGAAACCCGCAAGAATTCGGAGGACAATTCAGCGTACGCGTTGAAAGTCTGTTGATCTGTAAATTTTAAAGAAAACGTTACCTTTCTTCGAAAACTTTTCAACTACGCATATAACGTATTATTAATGCATTCTGTAAGTATTATAAATCAGCAAACAACATAACATAATGCAAGTTAACTCTGTCGTATCATACTGGCCTTGAATCCACACGGTCGTGTGATCGAATCCCGGCAAGTCAAATGTTTATCCTATGTTGCTATTTTACATTACACAAACAATTAATATACACGAGTTATATTAATCGAAAATCAATTACCGTTAATCATTTCATGGTTTTATTATAAATGGGGCTGGTGTCAATCCCACCTCAGAAATTCGTTCCTCTGTCATATTGGTATTACCAAAAGTACGAATTTAGGGCATATCCCAGTGGAATAATGCCAAAATAAAATTTCAACCAAATCCGTCCGAAGGCTGAGCTGAATTATGTAAACAGAGACACAGAAAGACACGGTCAGCCCTGTGTTCGATATGAGCCCTTCTGTAGGTTGAATGTAAATGGCGTAAGCTTTGAATCAGCAATGTTATGCAACACGCATTACAACATTGAGCATGTGTACGACACTTAACGATAAACATTCCTGAAGACACGAGCACTCCACTAAAAGGATCGATAAAATCAAATGCATCAATTTCAGTAGTAATGAATCGAAACCCGGATTCATTAAAAAGGAGAACTATTTTCCACGTATAAGACCACAGCCCTGTAAAGCCTTATAAAACGTGTTCAAAACATATTAGCATATTTAAAATAGTCCATTATCTCCTGCAGGGGCCTGTAATCTAATGAATAATAATCGAAATCACAACGAAAATTAACACGCTCGTCAATATTCAACAACCTGAGGCAAGCCTCGACGTTCAGCGCCGGTCACCACTCTTTGAACACTTCTCAGAAACGAGCGTCATGATAAACGTATTTTATGCAAGTTTAAAATTAGATAAGCCGTGCAGGTCTTTAGAATAACATATAAAATATAATCCGTTGTCTGCTGTGGGAACTCCTTCGTACATGAGACGCCCGGGGTTCGAACTCATTCGCAGTCAGTACTTAAATGGAATTAAAGAACGGCTATTTTTTTCAAACTCTCAGATTTAAAAACAAATATCTTGACCACACAAGTCAAGATTCTGCGTAGACAGTAACAGACGTTGACCTCGACGAACGCAACGCAACACAACGTCCAACGAGGTCAGGTGACCTTGTCGGTCGCGGACTGGATCACGTTAATGCTAATAACGTTTACGCATTGCACCGAATTGCCACCAAACAGCACACTCGTGTTATCTACACAAACTTGTGGATATATTGCACGCGTTAACCTAGGTTTTACTCTCAATACTAAGCATATCATCAAACAAGTTCATAACGGCCAGAACACATAAAGAATTGCCACCTTGGGCCACCGAGCTACTCACATCTCGTATGCATTGCCCAACAGTTCAATTAGTTCTGCGAAGCTGATTGTTTCTTGGACGTCTTGTCCTATCTAATAACACATGGGCTATTTGTAATTGTTTAAGTAAACATTTCCTTAATTTAAATAAATATATATACACTGTAGTATTAGATCCGGAAGAGTCAATACTGGTAGCATCAAAGTCTGTCATTTTACCAGATTCCAGCGTCCACGAGAATTTACTCACCAGATTTCAATAAGCATTCCTTGTCCCCTTGTATCACCCAGATCCAACCTGCCACATCTCTCTCTCTGTTAGATTTCACCATCGTAGAAACTGACAGGTGATCTAATCGCCAAGTTCCACACATTACCAAAACATAGTCCATCTCATATACACTGGTCCTATGTACCATCTCAGGTTCTCACATCGATAAGGATGAAGATGGTTGCCTTCTGCGTTGTAGCACAGTGTAGTCTGGTAGAAGTTTATCAGCGTTTCAAAGGATTAACCCTGATTATAGAGGCAGCAAGCGCCTCTGAAACTTTCCACCAGGTTACACAGTGCTATAATCCAGAAGACAGCCATCTTCGCAATTGTGCACTCCGTAGAGACAGCTCAGTAGTAGACAGATGGACGTACAAATGTATGAAACATAACATTAACAATCCATTGATAACAAAACATCATTCGCTGTTCAGTGATGTAAAGAATATTAATTCACTGTACCGGAAACTAATTCGGTAGTCAACTGTCATAACTGGTTTCGGTAACACCATGAAACAATACCATTTTATAAGAGGAGACGAGCTGTTTTCTAATTATAAAAACTTAACACAAAATCGGGTATGTAATGAGACCAGTTGAGTTCAATCTGCATTACAAAAAAGGTCATGGAAATTTTAATGCAAATGACTGAATTATGAAGGGTTAAATAAATGCTTGTAATGAATATTGCGGAGAGCCACATGACGTTTGAAGCATATTATTAACATATTTCTCTACGCGTAATGTAAGCCTACATGTTTAGGCATGAAAAGTGACTCTTCTAAACTTTTAAATCCGTAAGTATTTGATCATAGGTACTATTAATCAAAAACAGATTAAACTTCGAAATATAGGATGTAGTGATAAGTACTGAGGAAAATACATATTACGGGACTAGATTACAAAAAAAAAATCGAATGGTATATAAGCAGATTATACGAGGTGTGATCGGAAAGTTTCAAGACTGTGTCAATAGAGGGCGAACCGGATGTAGTACGAGCTTCTGCCTTTAGGGGGTGCGGCCTACATTCATAGTGAATCAGTGTGCCAGCCGGCATCATCGAATTAACATTTGTTTCTTAGTTACGGGCGTTTTGGTAGTGCATTACACCGACCCTCCTGCGATTTAGGAATGGCGTGTGCATCAAATTTTGCCAAAGACTCGCCAAAACGGCTACGGAAACCTATGAAATGCTAAAGCAAGCATTTGGGGAGTCCGCAATGGGTCGTGCACAAGCTTTTGTGTGGCATTCACGTTTTAAAAATGGCCGAACCTCTGTCGATGATGACGAGCGTTCTGGACGACCATCTTCGAGCACAACGCCCGAAAATGTTACGAAGATTCGGCATGCCATTCACGAAGATCGACGTCGTACCATCAACGACTTGTGCGACATTGTTGGGATAGGCTATGGGACCTGTCAGCTGATTCTAAAGGAAGTCTAGAAACTTTCCGATCGCACCTCGTATGTGATACTGAAAAGTAAGAAAGGAATTGTCTAGAACACGAATTACAAAGTGAAGACAAAACCGAATATCAACGCAGGCGCTGTGGCGATTAGATCCTGAAGACAAGAAGAAGTACGTAAGGTAAGGTAATGTCATGTAATGTAAGGTAAGGTAATTTAAGGTAAGGGAATCTAATGTAATATAATGTAATGTAAGGTAAGGTAAGGTCATGTAATGTAAGGTAAGGTAACGTAACGTAAGGTAAGGTAATGTCATGTAATGTAAGGTAAGGTAATTTAAGGTAAGGGAATCTAATGTAATATAATGTAATGTAAGGTAAGGTAAGGTCATGTAATGTAAGGTAAGGTAACGTAACGTAAGGTAAGGTAATGTCATGTAATGTAAGGTAAGGTAATTTAAGGTAAGGGAATCTAATGTAATATAATGTAATGTAAGGTAAGGTAAGGTCATGTAATGTAAGGTAAGGTAACGTAACGTAAGGTAAGGTAATGTCATGTAATGTAAGGTAAGGTAATTTAAGGTAAGGGAATCTAATGTAATATAATGTAATGTAAGGTAAGGTAAGGTCATGTAATGTAAGGTAAGGTAACGTAACGTAAGGTAAGGTAATGTCATGTAATGTAAGGTAAGGTAATTTAAGGTAAGGGAATCTAATGTAATATAATGTAATGTAAGGTAAGGTAAGGTCATGTAATGTAAGGTAAGGTAACGTAACGTAAGGTAAGGTAATGTCATGTAATGTAAGGTAAGGTAATTTAAGGTAAGGGAATCTAATGTAATATAATGTAATGTAAGGTAAGGTAAGGTCATGTAATGTAAGGTAAGGTAACGTAACGTAAGGTAAGGTAATGTCATGTAATGTAAGGTAAGGTAAGGTAACGTAAGGTAAGGTAATGTCATGTAATGTAAGGTAAGGTAATTTAAGGTAAGGGAATCTAATGTAATATAATGTAATGTAAGGTAAGGTAAGGTCATGTAAGGTAATGTAAGGTAAGGTAATGTCTTGTAATGTAAGGTAATGTAATGTAATGTATTTTATTTATTTAGTGTTCTGTCTGAGGACAGGTCCATATGAACAGGATCCTTCCATCCGTTTCTCGGACTGGGACCTGTTCATATACGTTCTTGGCAGATGATCCAGAAGTGGTTTGCCATTGCCTTCTTCTTTGTGTGAATGGAGTAATTGTTGGGATGCCACGGAGGAAAACTCCGTGTTGCCTAGACCACGGCCTTGCCCAACACAAGTTATAAATTCGGGCATATAGACATATAATAATAATAGAAAAAAACAGGACGCATGTGGAAACCGTTGCTTACGGATAACACTTTTTCCAATTTTGTTTTGTTAAATCCAGTCTGGAAGTTACTACCATTTAAAACAGATAGAAGCAAGATTAAAACAGTATTTTTAAGTCTTTGTGCCAAAGAGACACTGGTTAGTAAGGCTAACAAGTCTCGAATACGTTGCTATTAAAACGCCCTGCAAACCTGGATATTATTAAATGTGGGCCTCATGTACCAAGGAGTTAAATAACGTTTTAAAAAGGGGGGCGAATTAAGAATAGCTTATTTTCAGGGGGGGGGAAGGAAAAAGAACTGTAAATTCCTCCATTTCTGGGAATAAGTAGTTGGGAGAAATGGCAGGGGGCAGACTCCCTGCATGACAGAAAAACCACATGGCATGAAAACCGCAGCTATCAATGGCAATCATTTTAACGACCGGGGCGTGGATGACATGCATTTGAATTCGTTCGAATAAAACGTGACGATCGGTGGTCTGGTCTGAGTGATGAGGTGGAGTTCAGCAATATTCATATTAGCAGTCCGTGCCAAAAATTTCATCACAACTTGTTCGCTTGTTTTCAGCTACCAACTACAAATCAAACCTGACTTCCTGACTCTGTTTCTCAATGCGTCTATTTTATCTCTGCCATCTTCAGTACTTGTGATTTTCGTCAAGGGTTATGAATCGGTCTTGCCGCTAGTGCAGTATGTCGCCACAAGATTTCAGCCGCGACTCGAATTCTACAAGAAACCATTTTTTTCAAAATTCATAGTTAGAAAAAGTTAATATTTAATCTTCTACAATTAAAATTTTTAATAATATGAGTTTCTGTGTAAATTCTGTAAACTTAAAGACTGAGTTAATATAAACGTGGAACTAACTTCCTGGCTGATTAACCAATTACCTCGCTGTTAATTTGGGTAAGGTTTTTCAACGGATTCTATCAGATTCTTCGTAAAGTATAATCTTGAGGGTTTTAGGCATACAAACAACAGGAGATATGGTCTTCTAGAATGTGAATCATGCAGTCTTGTAAGTTGGCTATTTAAGACGTTCATACAAAACAAATGCCAGTGGGGAAAAAGTAAAGGAAGTTACAGGGAAGTAGACGTCAGGGTACTGAAAAATGCACTTCTGAAGTACGCGCTTCATAACCAAGAAGACCGCGATTCACATATCGAGAACCACAATCTTATGCTAAGCCTCTTCTCAGACGTAGCAGAAAAATTGTCTGATAAAATAAACATTAAAATCAAGTGGAAATTTAAATTCCGAAGCATCGAAGCTATGAAAGACCTACATAATTTTTACCCCGCCTGTATCCACAGGGAGAGTAAAAAAAAAGTCCATTCGGGATGTGAGGGTACACGCGTGAATGTGTCCTGTTTATCGGATGCCGGTTGGGGGGTGGGGGGCGGTGTACAGCAGGGGGTGGTCCTACCTATATTTCCCGTATATAGTAATGATCTGAGCAATATACGAGGCTTTAAAACCCTTCACTCTAAACTCGTTAGCTGTACAGTGTACTAGGGCTGATTTCCAAATGAGGGGATGAGGTTTGTAGGGGTTTGGGGGGTGGGGGCGTGGAGTGAAGAGTAGTGACAGAGGCGGGGGGAGGGAGGTGTAGAGTGATAAATTGATTTTCAAAATTCACCCACCACCACAAAACGAAGAGTACACCAATCCAGTAGTCATTAACAGGGATACTCCTGTCCGTATGGTATGGAGACCCCACTGTGTTAATTTATATCATCACACGCTCAAGGGTGAAAAACTGGCAGCATTAAGCCGTCAATGATTCAGAGATGTGGTCCAGCTGATGGTCGGCTCTTAGCGAGACGTCGGCGCCGCAGTGAACAGGTACAAGACAGGGGTGAGCAAACGGGATATCAAGGCTCCAACTGACATAAACAAATTAAGTCAGAAGATGAGTCCTTCGTGCGTGAAATATCTGAGCCTTCAGATGTCCGTGCAGGAAACAGTTACAGATGAATTCTATTCGTCAACGTTAAACAATTTGCCTAAAATATGTAAAAGCATGAACGAGGCAAGGGTCAGACCGTCTTACCTTCCCGACATCATCCGACGAAAAGGATAATTTCGAGGACGTGTTAACACGTGAGAAAATTAGGCAAAAGAATACTAAAAGTTTTCATAGTTCTAAAATTAATTCACCATTCTATAATGAATTTTAACTGGCCTAATAAGGTACGTAACATATACAAGTCATGCAACGTGTAGACCTGATATACTGATTTATTATGGTGATTTGTAATTCCGATTTCTTGGTCAGAAAATCTAAAGACAGTTCTCACATGTTTTCATTTCTGTCGCCCCGTTCTCACGTACGTACCACAGGGTTGACTAACCATCCTCTGACCTAATTCGAAGCTTAGTAAACTCTGTTGCCGATACACTGCAGTAGGCCTACGTGATAGAACGTGCTGGAATTTCAACCCATGGTACGAATAGGGGCATTACCCTGGTCACTGCACTCGTATCGCGGTCATGGAAGTTATACATGTATGCATTCAGGCCTAAAGCATGACGTGCAATATAAAACAGCATCGGTTATTTCAGAAAGAAACATCTTTTACAATGTGAGTAGGTCTTTTCTACTATTTCAGTTGAGAAAAAAAAAAAAAAAAAAAAGAATTGAACTACTTTCAGAAACTTGTAGTCGAACCTCGGCCGTTCAGCTAGGAAGGTTTCTGGATTTATATTTTTACCAATGTAGGATAAGGGCCACCGGTGGGTCGAGGGACGGAATTTAAATTTGTCAAAAATCGCTTGGGAGCCAATGTGCTCTACGTGACATAAGTGGCGAATCATAATGGCGTCGTGATCCTCGCGTGCCCTTTCCATCCTCTCTACCCCTCTTACTATGACGTAGACCATGCTCACAACATTTTGCGTCCACAAAACATGTTATAGACAATTGGGGACTTCTCACGATTTAAAATTAGCAAAAGATTCGTTATAATTATACGCTGAACTGAATCTGGTCTTCTCTGTAGTTATCTCTGAGGTGAATCAAACTAAATTCTGATGACGAACTGAACGCATACCCAGCCTCCGCCAGTCCGTATCCGCATCTCGCGTCATAAACAAATGAAACACACTGAGCGGTGGGCGGACGGACGGACTGGCGACCACTTGTTGACCGCAGCTGGGCTGCTTCCGCACACCCTCCGCGACAGTCATCTGCTTATTTTAAACATTACCACATTGAAAGCTGTCACCCCATTGGAACAGTTCGCTGGGATGCATATTTGTGTTTGCCAGGACGTTCGTTTTTACTGCACCTCTTCCGAAATGTTACGAAGACTTAGGATCCCCACCCGCCTGCTACTTTAATCTGGAAGACTAACTAACTAACTAACTAGATGGCTTACCGAACCCGAAGGTTCATCACCGAATTCACCAAAGCCCTCCACCGGACCCTGTCCTGGGCCAACAAAATCCAGTCTCCTTCAACTCCTATCTCCCATAGATCCCGCCTGAGATTATCCTCCCATCTACGTCTAGGTCTCCCCAGCAGTCTCTTTCCTTCAGGTTTCCCAACCAGTACCCGGTGCACACCTTTTGTCCTACCCATGCGCGCTACATGCCCAGCCCATCTCATTCTTCTCGACTTAATCACCCTGACAATATTGGGGAAGGAGTACACATTTTTAAGCTCGTCATTATTGGAAAATCAGAACTGAAGTGGTTTAATCTGGCGCAATCTCGCCTCATTAATTGCGTTATAAAGAAGGAAAAAGTCAAAGTTAAATTTCAAGAATGTACAAGAATACTTTGAGATTGTCATGGAGTCAGGAAAAAACGCAATTTTATCATACCCCAAAATTAAAATTATATTTGTGTTCAGTTCTTATTGGCTTAAATCTGGCAGCCGCTTAGAAATTACCGACTCACTCCCGCTAAAGTGAATCGGTGTTCATTCTAAATGTGCAGGTCAGTGTCTGAAGGTAAGCAAACCCACGAAATAAGCGGTTTCAGTTTGTAGTGCACTTTTATCTGCATTTCCATATACAAATTCGTATATCATCTTTTACTTTCGTCTCGCTTGTCCGACAGCAAATAACTCATCCCAAACTACATGACCGATTTCGATCAAACTTGGTATAATAAACCAAAAATGAAAATTTGATGTCCTCATTTTATTTTACTTTGTTTTGAAGGCCACTTTATTTTTTTACAGGTTATAAAACGCCTTACAGTGCAATTTTAAAGTTAGAATAGCAATAATTTATTTTATTTTTGAAAATATACAACGTACGTCAAGACAAAATTCTGTAGAACGTACAAAAAAAATGGCCGCGCACTTACAGAAAACGGAGTGCAGCATTTTTATCTAGAAATCAAAACATGCCACTAAATTTTGCATGAATTCTTCTTTATATATAAAAAATTACAAACATATCGAAGGAGAAAACTGCACTGTCGCCTGTATGACAAATTGACAAGTCAGAATGTGTACTAACTGAAATTATGCGCAAAATGAATCACAAAGTTGCATCATTATCATTCAATGTAGCTATATTTAGTTCTAACCTCAACACACTGGAAGACAGGCTGATGTCTAAGTTCTACCCATAACTTTTGTTTACTCTGTAGGAAAAACAAACAAAGCATTTTTACGTGAAATTTGCAAAAAAAAAATGACCCAATACAATCTCTAAATTAACTTTCTAAAAATAGATAAATGAGACATATAGTCAGGGACATATCGAGATAGAATAAAATTTTTGTATAAAATTTTCTGGCATTAAACGATCGAATTTTTTAAAAAAAAAACAAGGCCTAGACAGCTTTGTTGATTCGTTTTTAAAAATACAATTAATATGATTACAATTATATTACAAATTTTACATTTGTTTTCACCCAGATTCAATACCGTATAAAATACATAAATCTGAAAATATAATCTTTCAAAAGACTGTCGGAGCTAAGTTTCAATGTTTGTACGCCAGAATTCAGTTTCCTCGTTTCTGAAAGGCGTGCGGCGTGAAAAGGCTTTCGGTGCATGTGAATATTGAAGGGGGAGGGGGAGATATATTTATGCAGGAGGAATTCGGATTTTTAATAGTCGTGTATTGTGAAACGTGTTAGCAAGGGCGAAGGGAGGGGGTCGTATACACGTGTAGGCAGTACACGGATTTGTTCTGTATTCTGTGTACGTACAATTAGAGGTAATTTTTACACAGCACATATTCAAAGCGTACGGAGCCTATAGACGCGACTACGTCATTAATAAATTGCAATGGATTCTGAAAATCTGGTTTCGACACCATGCTAGCTTACCCGTATCACTGTGTAGTTCTGCATACACATATTTGTATACTCGTTTCCAATAAAATATTATTAAAATATTCTACTGATATGCAGACATTTGCTTTGATTATACAGGAACAGCAAAGCCTTCGGGATAAATAACGAAAGGACAACTTCATATTGCGATACAAAACGGGATGTATCGGTAATTAGCATCTTTCTAGCAGCGTCTATAAAAATGTTCAAAATGAAATGTCATTAATGTACAAACCCAAAAGTAACACTCAACCATAGATCACAAAATCAATCGCCGAAATGTACAGAAATCGGTAATGGACCACCGTCACTGAATCATCATCGTCCTTCAAGAAATTCTGCATCACTCATCAGCCAACGCACTGGACATATTTTTTTAATATTAGTACAACTCCACTTATTCCGACCTTGAACGCTATCTCGGACGAAATTCCACGACGTAACAGCACCGGCCATAAAAATGTCAACTAACTCCACAGAACACTTCTATCCCTGGGAAGATGATAGTCGCCCAGCTGATACAAGAAATTCTACACCTCTTACGGACACTGAAGGTTCACTGTTGTGTTTAAAAAAATCCCGCTATCGAAACGGTTAATGAATGAGTTTAATCCGGTCCATTCCCTCCAGACGTATATATTTTAAAGATCCTTCTGGATATAAACATCCTGTTATCCTCCGACGCAATTCTCAGTCTCCAGAATGACCTTTCACCTTGGTGTTTCCCTGTCCCACTCCACACCGTACGCAGTTCCCACTTCAGTTAATCACCCTAACATTTAATGAAGGGTATTAATTTTGAAGTCTTGGATTATTAAATTACCCCCATCTTCCGTCAATTTGGGAACCCAACAAATGTAAGGACATATCACCAAAGCGTGTGGAGAAATCAGACTTAAGTATGACACACACACAAGGTGTCAGGGTACAGGTGGCTGGAACGTGAAGCTGACCACTCACCTCTCTCCAGTTTTTCCTATTCTCGGCTTCTCGCTTTTATTCCTGGAACGTCATCTTCTTTCCTTGTTTAAGGTCGTCGGTTAGCTGTATCAATCTTCTTCCTAGTCCTCTCTTTCCTTCAACCTGGCCTTCGGTGATATCACTCATTAATCAATTCCTTCTCATAATATATCCCAACCAGTTAGCTTTCCTTCGTGTAATCGCCTGCAGAATGCTTCTTTGCTCGTTGACTCTCCTCAATACTTCTTCGTTGGTCACTCGATTCGTCCACCTGATCTTCTCTATTCTTCTCCAACACCACATTTCAAAACTCTCCAGGTATTTCTGTTCCTTCTTCCTGAGTGTCCAAGTCTCTGCTCCATACAGCGCGACAATCCATACGTACCACTTCACCTCTATACGGTAATTAAATTAAAACGGAGTTCTACCTCCACTCCTCCAGACTATGGAGCGGCGTATGAGCAAACAGACAAGCCAAATTGTGAAATGAAGAAACAATAGTACCGTGGAATCAAGGAATGCAAACAAGGATGTTCTAGAAAGTAATTAAAAATAAGAAAGATAAAATTTGCTTACTGATAGATACAGCAATATCCTCAGACATAAATTTAACACAGAAGGAATAAAATAAAATATAAAAATTCAAGTATAGAAAATCAGCTAATGTGGAACATGAGTTTTGTCACACAGGTAATCACTGGAGCCACAGGAATTGTAGCTAAATAACAAGAAATATCCGAATAATTATTATATTTGTTTACCGTCAAATCACAATAAAATAGTAAGATAAGATAATTAAAACGATTAAAATATCATCTTATGCTCCATATCGAGCATTCGATTTACATCGGAACATTCACAACATGTTTCGGTTTATCAAACCGTCATCAGGTTTAAATTATAAAGTTTTAAACTCAATTTACAATTATTTATAGTTTTTATAATTTTATCATCTTTCTCAGTATATTTTATGGAAGTTGTGTCTAGATATTATTAATATAACATTATTTGTTGAGGTGGTGTTATTGATGTTTACACCCGTCTGTGAAGTAAAAGATTCGAAAATATAAATGAAATATGATTGAATATAGAAAACAAAATGAACTAAAATAATAAATAATAGCAAATAAACATACCATATATGAAATAGCAATCGGTTCAGATGTGTTCAGAGGAGAGATCCAGAAGTGTTACCATCTCGGAACAAGGTTCGTTATTGACTGCGGTGTTGGTGGGTGAAAGGTGGTTTGTCAGGGTTGGGGTCAAGGTACTGGAGTGCATTGAAAATGGGGTTATTAAGAAAAATGTACTATCTCAAGAAATATCCGGATAAAATACCAGGAAAGCATTCAACAGAAGATTCTCTACAGAAAGCAGCCATATTTGGAACACCAAACATTATAAGGGATGTGCTATAATCAGAAATTTGAAACATGTCACAATTCGTTCAAGACGAACCGTGCCAGGAAAAACTGTCATTCATGAAGAAATAATAATACTAAAAAAAATAACACGAGGGGAAAACGATCTGATTAACGTATCGGCCACATACGTGAAACACCGAAAACAGATAAATTCTGAAAACGAATTTATGAATTATATCCGCTAAGATTCCCGTAGCTGTCATTACAACGAAAAAACCATGGGCTGAACGATTGGGTATCCATTTCCGGTCACACCTACCTTATGATTCACACAGCATCCTACATACTGGATACCAGGGGACAGATAGACCAAGGCGCCAAGCTGACCAGCCACATGCATCTAGCAGATACAGTGCTTGGTTATTCCCCATAATGACGATATTATTTATCAAAGACTACTTTACCTTTAGACCGCGGTTAGAACGCTGGCCTTGTAATCCTGGGGTTTCGGGTTCGATTCCCGGCGGTGCCCGAATTTATAACTTGTGTTGGGCAAGGCCGTGGTCTAGGCAACACGGAGTTTTCCTCCGTGGCATCCCAACAATTACTCCAGTCACACACAGAAGAAGGCAATGGCAAACCACTTCTCGATCATCTGCCAAGAAC